>JANIJG010025359.1:0-45317 GCA_024611175.1 Megaceryle torquata
AAAGAAAGAAAGAAAGAAAGAAAGAAAGAAAGAAAGAAAGAAAGAAAGAAAGAAAGAAAGAAAGAAAGAAAGAAAAATAAATTAAAGGGAATATGCCAGATAGTAGTGATAACACATCAATACAAACTCCCTGCAGTATTTGCTGTCCTTCCAAAAAGCAAGAAACATCAGGGAATCTACAAAGTAGTATTAATTAACCAAGGGAATCAACAAATGGAGTGCCTACATTTGCCCATTTTTTTCCTTAAGCTGATCACAAAAAATTTGCAGAAGGGTGCAACAGACATTCAAAAGCCATGAAGAAAATGTCAGAGGGTCCTTATATTACAGGTCAAGTTGAAAGGCTATATGTGACTCCAGCAGCATATTTCTGTTTGTAGCCATCTCTTGATCAGAAACAAATGCTCCCCATAGAATCTGTTTCTTTGAGATTCTAAAAATAAATTGATCTATAAGTGACTGTACTGTAAGACAGTGAATCAGATCAAGGAGTAAAAGCCATTTTTAGGCTATGAAGTAAACCTTACCCTGAGCTAAAGGCTGTCTCTTCAGACAAAAGAGAGAAGTTTTCTCAGCGTAATAATCTGCAGACATGAAGAAGAGGGAGGAAGGACAGAGAAATCCTGAAGTGAGGGGAGAAAAAAAAAATCAGCAATGCCTTGTTCTTCTGTGATGAAAATGGAGCAATAGTAAGAAAATGGAACAATAATGATAAATAAGAATAACAACTAATAAATCAAAAGTTCTTTAAATGAAGATGCAGCAATAAACAGAAGTGATACTGTGGCAAAAGTTGTGACATAACAAGCACAATTGTGCATGTATGAGGCAGGAGCCATGCATGAGACAGGGGGGGCAGTCTCTCCAATTTTGACACCAGCCTATGACTCCTCCTCGTCCTTTATTTTTTGGCTGTTAGACTGTGAAAGATTACCCTCTCCTGTCTTAATCTCTGTTCAAAATGGGCAGTAATGTGTGCAAGCAGGATTTCAAGCACACAGAGGTTAGCAGAAGATGTATAACCTGGTTCCTGCTTGCAGAACCTCACATCTTTTTACACCTTTCCTGTTGAAATCATTTTGATATGAGCAGAAATCAGGCATTTCCATTTTTACCACTTACACAGGCAATACCAGTATTAAAAGGCATTAGTTTTTCAGCTTTATTAGGTTAATAAATAGAAATAAAATCTTGTTACACTTGAGAAGCCATTTTTGTTATCAAGGCACGTCTTGTTTCTGCTACAAACCAAAACTGTGTCTTTGTTTATCATGATATGGTATTTATTATTGTTACAGGAGATACCACAGTACACCTGATAATTACCAGAAAAGAGTGATTATTCCATGTGACTACTCTATGACTCTTGATTAAAAGGTGCTAGATCATTCAGGTTCAATTTGCAGAATCATGTGAACTTTCAAAATCCAAACCAGCCCATTAAGTCCACAAAGATATTTTTCAGATCACATCACATAAACATCTGGAGTTTGTTCACATCAGACAGGGGCACAGTAGTTTATATATTACAAACTTAAACTATAATATAACTTAATGTGTTCACTTCCAAGAAAGAAGGTAATTTCTCAATAAATAAAGGTATTGGAAACCTCATGCAACATAGCCAGTTGTTCATATGTATGACCTGTAGGTTTAAATACAGAGTGTTTTTCTAAGACTATAAACTGGAAAATTATTGTCTGTAGTTGAAGAGCAATATATAACTATTTGGAAAACCACAAGGAGGGACCAAGAGAGAAAACCCAAAAGCTAGCTTAAAACACTAACTTGGTGGAAGGTCAGATACCTTCCTCTCAAGTACAAGTCTCAATCAGGCAGCAATTTTACCAAATGTTAAGTATTTACAACACAAATTAAGTTTTGCCAGAAGAAGCACCTCCGTCAGACAGGCCAGCAGGATTTTGCTTTAATATAGTTTGAATGCTGCTACGAGTTTGCACAATAATTCAGTATCTTTTTGTGCTGATGTAAGCATAATTATACAACAGAAATTGTTCAATGTTTCATTGTGAATTAAAGCAACAGGTCCCTACCATATTTACACTAACAAAATTAAAACTTCTAAGTTCTACAGAAAGGGACCTGAAAACTGTGGCAACCTGTAAAGTTTAATAAAGAGTTCTTCTCAGAACACAAAATGTTCTATAGGCCAGATTTTCATATATATTTAAGTACCTTTTATGAAAGGTACTTTCACACCATTACCATTATGAAAATGGTGTAGATGGGACACTAATATAACATAAATTCAATCCCATAGGTGAATTCTAAAATTCCACAGAGAAGTCACCAATTACAATTAAATGCTACACTTCTCTAAACAGAGGTTTTGTGAGAAATACTTTTATTATATCAGGTGCAGATTGCCCTTCCTTGGTATAATTATTGATGCATACTCTATTTATTACAGACTTATTTTTGCAAGAGAATTTTTAATTTAACTTTTGAAGTATGATGTTAAAAAGAAAATCTCACTTTTTGTTGTTACAGCTGTGATGTCCAACAGCCATCCAGAGCGCAATTAACATTAGTTCATTTGCACAGAGCAGAATGATTAAAACCCCCCAGCTTTCTTGATCTGACTTATTGGGAGCAGATATGAGATATGACTCTGGTAGCTGGCATTAAGATTTTATTCATATCTGACACCAAATACAGGCCAGGTAAGTCCAGCAATTTGGCTGATTTCCTTGTGTGACACCAAAGCAGAAGAAGGGGTTAGATAGTTAATTGGCATTATGCACAGGAACAATGCAGCCAACCAGAATTCTCTCTACAACCCTAAGTTAAAGTATATGTAAAGTTTTAATGCTTTGTTTTCTTACAAAGTCTCTGAGCACTGGGTAGTGCCAATAAAAGAAAACTAAAACTGAAAAGCATTTGCTAAGGAACAATTTCTCAGTGCCTCTGATATACAGATGATACGGGTATAGGGACATTCTGCCAACAACAAACAAGGGGCTCCCTCAATATTTTTGTGCCAGTAAAACCCTTTGAGCTCAAATGGAGTTTGGATGTCATCTCCAAGTCATGCTGATGGAGACATCCCACAGTTCACACAATGTGAAGTTCCTCCATGCCAACATGGGGCCCCCTCAGCTCCCACATTGCAACTAATTCCCATGTTGTTTCCTAAAAACCACCCCACATGCTCCTGTCACTTAACTGCTAACCCAGACTCCACAGCTTCCCTAGACTCCTGTGTTCAGAAAGGCTATGTGCACCACTTTGGTGCACATAAAGTAAACGGGTCAGACAGGTATCAGAACAGGATGACACCTCCAGCAGGGAACTATCATCATCATCGAAATGTATAAGAACAGCACACTGTGTAAGCGCTACAAGCATTGTGACAACTCCAGTTGAGTAGTGGCCATTTTCTGACCTAGCACAGCAAAAACCACTGAGCTGGTGATTGGTATGTCCCATGGAAGAGAACATGATTTTCACAGGCTTTTGACAGTAAAATTTCAGCAAAGTCTGTGTGAATGTTTTGTATGTATTCTATTCAAGATAGGTTGCAAGTATTCTCTGTCTTTTTCTCTGCAAATGCATTGTGTGTTGTATATAATTTCCCATAAGTAGTAATTGTCATTTACTTCATTACTTCAAAGGATTCTCTACATTCAATGATACAGGTATATATACAGAAAAGAGGGGAAAATATAAATGTCTGTTATTTTTAGCTGGAACATTTTCACTGTGTCAAGGGCAGCATGTACCTCTCCTTAGCTGCTTGTAGGAGTTGGAGCAACCACTATAATGTGTGAATGTTATTGTAACACTTAGGATGTCATAGGCCAGCTAGAATCGTACCAAGTCAAATACTAGGTTTTATTGCCCAGCACGTTAAAAGCCATAATCCCCCACAAACACTTACACAGTTTGGCACAGAAACAGAATTAAAAACAAAGTAGAGGCCACATTCTTCTGGCATCTGGGAACTACTGGAGATAGTCCAGCAGACGGTTATGAAGATGAGTGGACTGGAGCATGTCTATGAGGAAAGCTGAGAGACCTTGGGCTGTTTAGCCTGGAGAAGAGAAGACTGAGAGGGGATCTTATCAATGCTTATAAATATCTAAAGGACAGGTGTCAAGAGGATGGGGCCAGAATCTTTTCAGTGGTGCCCAGCGACAGGACAAGGGGAAATGGGCACAAACTCAAACACAGGAAGTTCCATCTGAACATTAGGAAAATCTTCTTTCCTGTGAGGGTAACAGAGAACTGGAACAGGCTGCCCAGAGAGGTTGTGAAGTCTCCTTCTCTGTAGACTTTCAAAACCCTCCTGGACGCATCCCTGTGCAACCCAATCTGAGCAAGCCTGCTTAAGCAGGGGGATTGGACTAGATGATCCCCAGAGGTCCCTTCCAACCCCCACCATTATGTGATTCTGTGATTCAATGTCAATTCACCTAAAAATACACCCTGTGCATCTCCATACAACTAGGCAGGTGGTGGGAATTAATGCGATCAAAGGTTTTCTCATGTCTCCATCCCTGGGATGTCTTTGTCATACAAGTATACTGATTTTATACCTCTCTCCCAATTGTTTTATCTCTCCAGAGGATAAAGTAAAGCCTTGAAAACATAGCTCAGTA
Source organism: Megaceryle torquata (assembly GCA_024611175.1). Classification (NCBI taxonomy): domain Eukaryota; kingdom Metazoa; phylum Chordata; class Aves; order Coraciiformes; family Cerylidae; genus Megaceryle; species Megaceryle torquata. The sequence goes on from JANIJG010025359.1 coordinate 4,623, forward strand.
CTATGGCCAGCTGCTTCAAGAATTTACATCCATGAATTCTTTGTAGAATGTCTGTCTTATTTCCAGAAGAGATATTTTTACGGATATGAAGAAAATGGATATGCAAACACAATTGGAAAGATATTATAGGTATACTGTAACCCAAAATTTGAATGTAGTATTCACTGCTCCTATATCCTCTCCTCTTCACACATGCTTCCCTCAGGAAACATGCATAACTTCAAATGCAAAGTTTATAATTTGACTTGACCTCTAGGATCCTGAACCCTCTTGATCTTGAATTCAGTTAGAAACCAGTGTGGGCCATCATAAAACTACTACGCACCCAAGGAGAAATGTTACTGCACAGGCTGCACATCAAACCATAAAATTAAAAAATATAATGATCCACTCCAAAAAGTCCATCTTCCTAATATGTCTGCCCAGCTGTTACACAACAAAACATTAAAAAAGATTATTTTTTTTCTGAGACTACAGATCCAAGCTCTTAAATAGATTTCTGTCTCACCAAATCAGATTCTAATCTGATATGCAGATATCTCTTTCCTATTAATGGTTACACGCACTTCTTCAAACCCATATGGGAAGGTTAGCAGCACAAAAGGTTAACACTTTATATACACCAGGATAAAGCATGGATCACTCCTAGGGCAAAAAGCCAGAGTTCAAAAACAGATGATAATGTTTACCCTTTAATAGCCCTGTGAGTGAAGGCAGTGGTACAGATAAAGGAAAGCATTAACTGTACCTAATACTGACAAGCAGAAGAAAATAGCACTAAAGCTAGACCAGATAGCCACAGGGTGATAACCTACAAGTCAAGAGTGTCCCAAAAGGGTGCAGGGCCAGGACAATGTCTTTTAAACTCCTCAGGCACAGCTGAAAAGTCATCACTAGGGTAAGTAGCATCATGACCAACACAAGAGGCCACAGGCAAACAGCAGTGCTGGAATTCTGCAAAGCCCTCTGAGGCTTAGATGGAAAGAAAGTAGTTTAAAAAACACCTTTTTTATTTCCACCCTGAACTGCACTACAGGGTCTTTAAGGTGTCATTTATCTGGATTTGGAAAAGCCTATCCTGCTTTCCCTTGCGATTTTGTGAAATAAGGGTTACAACTCAGTATGGGCAATGAGAGTAACACTATGGAGAATAAAGCTTTGAAGAGAGAAACAATCAGTTTGCACTAAATACTTCTCAAAAAGTCTGCACAGAAGCTGAGCATGCAGAGAGCTTTATGACTACAGCATGTCTTTGCTCAGTATTCACAAATGGGGAAGTAATTATTATTTATAAAAATCCCTTAAAAGGTATCCATTTTTTTTACTCTATAAATGAGTAATGGCTCAATCATTTAGCACCCATGAGTCATAAGTTTTCTCTTGTAAATAGGATAAGATCAAATCCCATGGCAACATGTTCAGTCATATTTAAGTCTTAATTGTATATTTACCCCCTTTTTTCCTCTGCCTTCCACCTTTAAAGTTCTCCCTGCCCTATACTATTCTCTAATTTACAAGGAATCAGTCTCATCTACAATACAGCAAAACAAAGACCTCAATTTTTTAAGCAAGGACATTACAGAAAAAAAAAAAACAAACCCCACACCAAAACCCTTTACCGGAGTCTACTCATTAAAAATGCTCACTGTCCTGCTGAATTTTTATGCACTAATGTTCCTTATTGTCACAGATAATGGGAACACTGATATGTCAAATCTATCTGGTGGGATTTTTTTGTTGTTACTGTTATTTCTCACCCCACCCCTGACCAAGGGAAAAGGAGAATTGCCTGTAGGCTTTAATCACGATTTAGTACTCACAGGCTGCTAGTGAGATACTCCATGTCTGGAAGGTAATAAAAAATAAACAAAATCTTGAGAGAAAATATTTTGGATTTCAGTGCTCCCTTGCTATGTCTATGCTTTCGAGAAGAACAACTAACAGCCACATTTTTCAATGCCATTTGAGCAGGGTTGAACACACAAATCCCATTACTGTTAATGGGATTTGTGCACATAATTCTGAATACTTTGAACACTCTCCCGTGAAGTTTCTCCCAACCCCTCAAGAAGCAGGAACAATTCTATGTTATTTAAACACAATCTCACTGACAGGTAATTTTGTGACACAAAATGTATTGCTAGCTTGTCCTTTGAGGGCATGTTTCACCATTAACGTTTCCTTTTAAAAACTCCAGCATACATTAAATGCTCATTCCTGGTGTTTTCCTTGGAAAATCTTGCTTTCTGTGGTATTTCGCATTATCCAAATCCCTCTTTACATCCCCCTCCTCCTCTCTGAATACTCAGGACACCCTTGAAAATGAAATATTCGATCTCTAAAGACCCTACTGGTCAAATATTCTTTTAAATAAACCCGTTACAGTATTCACCTATTACCTCAGACATTCATGTGGTATAAATTTTAAATAAACGTCTACCAGCTTGCAATTGATCAAGTGAGCTAGAGGCCATGAATTTAACATGACTATTTCTGCAGGCTGCCTTTTGCAACCTACCATTTGCCACTAGACTTCAATGTGGTCATTAACAAAGCGGGCCACAGGCTCACTGTCCTACAGGCTAAAAGGCTATCTTGGGTATCAAGATACTCTGCTTTGGCTTTCAGCCCTTCTGTAACACAAGTGGCTTTAGCTCATCTGCATTTATGTCAGTGAGTCATTTGGAGATCTCAGACATACCTTTGAGATGGTGAATTGCTGAAACAGGTCGTGCTATCAATTAACACAAAAAACAAAGTAATTTCCCACATGTGAACAGATGATGGGACTGGAAGGAGGAAATTAAAAATGCCAGTATGTCACATGGCCCATCAAGGATGAAACACAGCTATTGCATGGAGCACAGTCATAATACATTAGAAATGCACAAGCTAGGACTTGATCATGGAGGCTTAATGTACATCATCATTACCTTAGAGGGAAGGCTCTCAAGTTCTAATAAGAAAAGTATCTGATGAGATGAAAAGTTAAGAATAGGACCTACGTAGCTAACTTAAAATACTTGGGGTGTTCTCGCGGCCGCAGTGCTGGGAAGGGTTTCAACAAATAAGGCTTCCACTGTCACTCTGCCAAGGGTGTCCAGCGGTATTTCTGTGACAAAATAACTGAAATCAGCAAATGGTGCCAGAGTGATACTGTATGTACAATCTCTCCAAGAGACCTCCTTCTGTCATTCCAAAGGCTTTATGCCACTGCAGTTTCTAATGAGAGGTTTGTTTTACTGCTATCACCACTTTCAATTTAAAAAATATAAAATTTGCCCAAATGATTATTAATGGTATTAAGAAATTGTACCAGGGCACAAGCCATTCATTGGTTCAACACTGTGTAACCAACTGTCAAATTAAGGGACTTAATTAATTAAGGGACCTGCAGAGAGGACAGCTCAACAAGCAATACAGACAATTGGGATTTTTCCCAGATCTTCTCCCAGAAAAGAGCAGACAACATTACTCCCTTCAGCAGAGTATACTTAGAAGAAAATAGTCCTGTTTTCTAGATTACAAGCAAGACCCTCATCAGTTTGAATGCCTCATTTCCCCATTGCCAGCAACTCTTAACAAAACAGATCTGGCAGCTGAACTGAAAGTCCTGCCCGTGTAGTTTTCCCAGCTCTTGCCCCAACTGGCAAGCGTTGCTTCTTTGCAGGACTTGGAGGAAAACTCTGGTGTAATCCTACCTTGATGTCTCTGCTCCTGCTGCCTGGAGACCACTGGAGAGTGGAGGACATAGTTCTCTCACGAAGTATGATACAGGCTGAAAAAACAGCAACTAATGAAGAAGAATGAGCTTTACAGGTTTGCTGCTGGGACTCACATTGCTGCTGTTGACTTGAGGAACAGCTGCAACTTCTGACTGTTAGAAATGCTGGTACAAGCTTCGTAAGACAAATCTCATATTGGGTATCAAAGCTAGTTACAATTGATCTTACTAGACTGAATTCAAGTGAATGGCTTCCACTAAGAAATGCAAACAAGGCTAAGTCCACAATTTATTAGAAAGGCATAACACTGAATAAACAAGTAAAATACAACATATTTTATGACAAGGTGTTTTCTCTCTTGAAGGAGAAATTATTTCCAGATTCAAACACATCTCAGGAACGTACATTTAAGCAGTAAATAATATCTGAGGATCTTAACTGCAGCCTGCTGGCAAACCTGCTTTCCAGAAATTGTTGCCTTTCCCATTTAAAGGGAGTCCTAAAAGTCTGTCTCCAGAAAATCAGACAGTATTTCCATTCTGTATCATCTTGATCATCTCCATCATCACCACAAAGCTATTAGTGCATGCATACACACATGCAAAAGCACACCACCACACACATATGCATAGGAATAACTAGGGCAATGGAAAATATGTTCCATCTTTGCTCACTTATTCCATATACAGGCTAATTTCTAAACCACAGGGGAGCAAATGTTCTATAAAGCCCTCTTATCCTACAACTAAATACCTTTGCTAACCAAGAATTAGCAGCACAGCCATCACTATCAAAAGCACTAACTTTTAGATTAGCAGTTGGCAACTCAGTCATCCATTTTTCATTTTAAGGAAACCTTTTTAAGACTGCACTCTTATTTTCAGGAGGACTATAAATGCACTTCTCATGTTTTTATTTTATTTATTCTGCCCTGGGGATTTGGGTCCCTCTTTGCAAGCAATAAATTTTTCTTTAAATCTTTTTGGTAATAATATATTTTAAAACGAATTGGACAAGGGGAGCAAAAACACAGTTCCCCTCTCCAAGCGTTTTGGCAAAGCATCACTGCTACACAGTGTTAGAAATCAAGTTGTGGTCACTAAGCAGAATGCTAACGACCTCTGCAAAAATTGAAAGCCACACTGTGTCAAAACACAGCTTTCACCCTTCTGCTCTTTGCCACCCCCACCTTCCACACATGGCCACCTTCCCCTCACTACCATATAAATTATTAAGGAGGAAGGCAAGATGGAAAGACAGACAGATAGAAAGAGACGCTATAGCAGTGCTTAAAATTGTTGCTGTAAAGGATTTATCTGAATGTCTGAAGGGACAGCACTCAATACTTGGCAGAATGAGTTACAGTGGTTAGTGGGGGAAAGAGGAGGAGGAGAGAAAGCAGCCTGGGAGGAGAAAAACCTCCAAAGTCTCATGTCTAAAATGCTCTTGGAAAATTTCCAATTACCAGTTCAGAACAATGTTGACATTTAGCCTTTTTCTAATCAGCGTTGTCCGTCACCCAGGGCAGAGATTCCTACTGTATGACGGAGCTCTTCTGCAACTGGCGGTGGCATCCTCCTGCCAGTCTGCTCCTTTCTGTCCACAGCCACCACCCACCAGCACCCAACCTGGCACCTTCATCTTAACTCCCCAACAGCAGGCTAAGGCACACAGCAGCTATGGGCTGGGGCTGATAGGGAGGTAGGGTATGGTGCAACAGTAGGAGCTGCCTCCAGGAGACTAAACCATTGCTGATGCTCCATGGTCAGGCTCCTGACAGAGGGCAGGGCAAGTGAGGAACAGTCCCATTTTAAGACAGGTTCTGTTTAAAGAAATTCAGTAGATGCCATAAACTGAAAGATCTAATAGGGCAACCAAGCCCTTAAAGACAGCTAAATTCAAGTAGTGGATTTTAATTTGACCAAAGTGATGTTGCAGAAACCTGCTGTTTTACCCGTTTACCAGTTTCTGGCTTCGAGGAGAGAAAGAAGGAGGAAAAAAAAATAAAATAAAATTACAGAGCTGCAGGAAATTAAGTTTTTAATTGCTATTAATAACTGTTCCCACAATTTACAAATCAATTCATCACTCTTAGACCTCTGACAAGTTCAGTGTCATTCACTGTGCAGATCAGAGGAGTACAGCACAAGGCTGAGCTACATCATTTTTTGTCTGTCATCATAGAACAAAAAAAAAACCAGCTTGGCACAAGCTAGACCTAAGCTGCTGTCTGCTCAGAAACATCAAGACTGGAAAAGGTCAGAGAGCACTATGGCACTGATAGGGAGAGACAAGGTATGCTGCACAGTGGTAGCCTACCTTAGCTATCAGAAAAGCAAGGACAGTAGAGAGGGAGGAAAGCACTGCTGGCACAAGGCAATGAGCTCTGCAGCAGCTGGCTGTCATCATGGATGCTTAGGTACCAAACCTACTGACATGTCAGAGGGAGTTCCCTTGCAACAGGAGGCAGAAGATTTTGCTTTCTTCATCTTTACTGCCAATACCCTGCTTAAGTTAAGCAGCCAACTGAGTTAAATTAATTTCTCTAGCCAAAGCAATTTCAACTGCCCTAAATTTGTTCATGTGGAAGTAGATGTGACTACATGAACATCAAATTAGGTAAATGCAGGTTTAGGATTATGGCTCAGTAAATATAAGTAAATTCATTTTCAGAAGTTATTTAGAAATATAATAAATTAATTTTCAATGAAATTTTAAAAAAATCTTCTTTAAAGCATTATGAAAAGTATCAAGAATATCTTTCAGTTCAGTGCTTTGGAAGACCACAAATGTCAGTCCTTGTCTTGGGCTTTGAGGAAGAGAAAGAGTAGGTCTGAAGTATGATTTGAGAGAAACAAGTCAGCTGTGACAAACTCAGTCATACTTCAAAAGTAATTTTTTAGAGGAACTTTAGTTCTTTAAAATACATTTCTAATTTGTTCCCAAATCTGTCAGCATCTATCAAAGTCATCATTCAATAAATTTTCCAGAATTCATCTTCCATTTTCCAAACTTTAAACAAATAATTTAGCTTCATTCTGCTCAGAATAACATAGTTTAATTACTATATCTTCATCTCTTCTAACTTTCAGACTTATCAACCTTTTAAGAAGCCACAGGAACAAAACAAAGGAAAAAAAAAGCACACTTGGAAGAAACCCACATCCTGACTCCAGCTAGAGAGGAAAGGCAGACATGAATGGAGAAGAAAAGCAGAGAAGGTTCAGGGAAATCTGTCTAGGACAAGATGAAGAAACACAAGAAAATATCTATGCCCCTATGTCAGAACTGATAAACAATTCTCTTGACCAGTGACATAGCCCAGAAAATCCTATGTCCTGTGATATTTTGTGTTCCACAGAGCATATTCTGAAGAAAAGGCCAGAAAAAGACTGGTTTGAAAAAATATTGTGCTAATTCTGTTAAACTAAGCTGCCAAAGAAAAATTAATTTATTTGGCACAAAATGTTTTTCCTAGGTGCACTACCTCTTAAAATGCAGACGCCAGAGCTAAGCTCTCATAAAACTGGATAGTATTGGTAAACATGATTACGGCAACTTGCTCCACAAAAAACAATGTTGTGTGTAACAAAGAAGCCTTGGCTACGCTGAAACCAATAGAAGTGTTGCCAATAGCTTCACTGGGACTTATAACTAGCTGAAGAAGTTGACTTCCAAATAATTTCTGCAGTAAAACACTTAGATATTTATTAGATCAACATTAACTATCCTCCAAACTCTCCACACAAGCTTTAACACATATTTTCATTAAAAAATAAGTATTAATTGATATCCCAGACAATTTTTTTGTACTTTCTTAGTGCATTATTATGCAAACACCACACACATGGGACTTGACTTTTCAAGAGTTTTCCAAAGATGAGTGGTGTTTGCTAGCAGGCTGTACCTCCCTGCCTCCTTCCCTGCCACCCATCTCCAAGGGATTGATGACTCTTCAAGTCAATTCCCCTCCAGCCAAGAGAGGTTGAACACAGGCTCCCCAGCAGCCTGACAGTGACAGCATGTCAGCCAGACCACGTCCCTCCCTTCCCAAAGGGGCAGGCTGCTCAGCTACAGCACTCCAGCCATCCCTGCACAAAGGCAATGATTATTTACCAGATTTTTAAAAATTTTTATTTCTTTCTTTATTTTTCTTTGAAAGAGCAGGGCCACTATCTTTTCCATTCTGACACCTCTGGTGGGTGGAAAGCTCCTTAACTGGGGTAGACAACAGCAACAACAAAAGACAAGCACCCAGTTTAAATACAATCTATCTTTCACATCAATGCAGACAGCAGACAAGCTTCCAGGACTGTGCCAAAGACCTTGACAGTAGCTAACATTATTTACAGGTCCCCCTCCTCACAACTGTAATTCACCTTTGTTAAATAGAAAGAAAATACATAGACATCCTGCACTTACAAAAATATCAGGAGTTGAGGCACCAGTGTTTGTAACAGAAACAAAAGACTGCAAGATTTTCTCCATGTGTAAGCAACTGCTCCTGCAAACAGACCTCCAGGCAGCAGCCCTTCACCCAGGCACAGCTCACTTAGTGGAAATGGCTGCAACCACCGGGAAAGTGAACCTGGAAACTTACTGGAAGGTCCACACCAAAACCATAGAGTGGCACTGTGAAATCTCAAGAGTTAGATCAAACCAATATATTTTACCTATCATTCATCTATAACAGTTCATTTAGTTCTGCCACTTGCAAAAAAGATGGGAAAAGCTACACAAGTAGAGCTGGAAAGTAACCACAGCAGCGAGACCGATGTTAAGAATAAAAAGGTAACTGAGAACTGCCAAGATTATAAAAGACCCTTTCTGGCCTTCCATTATTATCTCTTCAGTTCAAATGTTAGCATTATTACCATGAGACTCACGGTGTCTTTTTTTTCTTCAAATACTGGTCTCGAAAGACTTTAATGCTCCATTTAAAAAGAAAACTTACATTACTGCCCTCATGGACACAGAGAAAACCCTGAAAGCGTGACTTGAAAGCACATCTCAACATACCCCTGCAGGATGAAAAACCAGATGTCAAGCAAAAGGAACACCTACTTTATTATCACTTTTATTAATGTTTGTGCCTTACTCTTGATTAGAGACAGAAATACTAAACGGAAGCAAATATTTTTTTCCCCTTCTTAGACAATTGTTGGGTGATGTTTTGAAGATTTTTCTTCTAATGTAATGTCTTGGTGTTTGGCATGTCTTGAAAATGGGAGATGTCTCCTACAGGTGCAGAAATGTGGAACCTAGGGCTTCATTAAATGAACCTTGAATTTCAAGATGTTGGAGAAATCACTTGTGGGCAATTTTTTTTTTTCTGAGGGTTTGCATATGAAAATGTAATAGCTATACTAATATTGTTCCATTTACTGGTAATACAAGGAACAGCAACAGGCTTACTTTGAAAGAAGAAAATGCATGCTTTGTAAAGCAGTTTGCAGCAGTTATTTTATTTCTAAAATAATTTCTGAAGTTTGCTTTATGCTTGCATTCATATATAAGCAAATAGATCTTTGCAGTGTCCGAATAAAACAGACAGAATAGCAGCAATGAGGCCACATTCAGGCACAGAGCATTTAAGTGACAAAGGCGATACAACCAGCCATTCAAGTGACTAACAGCAAAGTGGTAGCACAGTATTACAGCCTGTATTTCAAAGCTCCACAACCACTGTGCCATAGATCTATCTAATCATGAGCTCTTCTGGTATAATCATGCCGGTTTACTATTTCTGTACCATACAGAAATAGACAATGGACTACATTCAATTCTATTGGTTTTTTTTTCCTGTGGGCTGACTTTGGCTGATTTTGTTTCACTATAGGAAATTTTAGTTAACCAACTATAATAAGAGTGAGACCCTAAATGATTGATAGCATTGCTCACTGAAACATTAGCAGTGTTAGGAATTAGTGTGTTCTCTCCCTCCTTATAATGATCCAAAAGTCAAGACTATGACAAAAAAAAAAAGCACGAGGGAGGATCTGGCTCGTGCCTTCCTTTTCAGCAGATGCATCCTTGGGAATAATTTAAATATCATATTTCAGCCTTGTTTTGCACACAGAGTGAAGTGGAAAGTAACTGCTGTTTTTGTATCGAAGGCAGGGGGCACGGTGGGAGAATAGTTATGTTAATCCTTCATTTCAGTCTAGCTGAAGCTCCCTATATCCATGAGCACAGAAAGGACTATTGCGGGCTTCCCACGCTGAATGACCTGAATCTCTGGGAAGTCTTTGAACTGCATTTCTTTCAGCACCTCCCTGACATTGCCTTTTGGCAAGTTGTCCTAGCTGAGTCCTAGTGCATTATAAACATTGCACTGGGACATGCAGGTTTCTAGGAAAAGAGAAGGAGGCTTCCTTCTTGCCTGGATGCCTGAGCTCAGTGTCCAATTTTATGTGGAGGGAGTGGTGATAGGGTGGAGGGTGAGAACCGATAAATATGCATGGCTGCAAAACATTTGGAAACACTTGAGCACGAGCACTTTTCCATTCTTACCCCCACTGCTGCTGCTTTCTCCCAGCACAGAAGAGTGATGGGTGAAAGGCTGAGGTGAATTCCTGAAGTTTCCACTTAGTGAAGACAAAAGGACAATTCCAGGGAAAGCACTAAGAAAACATCTTTCTTAGCTTTTTTCCCTTTTGCCTTTTTTGAGCTCAGTCATCACTCCATCCTATGAAAAGGAGTTTTGACTCATTGTTCTTTCCTCCAACACAAATCTGTTTACTTACTGGTAGACCAAAGTGAGTGTGTCAGTCCTCTGTACCTCGAGTGCATTGGCCGGGCTCCCTGACAGTTTAAATTCTGCCTGGCCACCATCCCTTCTAAGGGACATAAGGGAAGATCACACTGCCCTGCTGGGTGGCAGTGTGGTGAGTTAGCCTTTCTGCCCTCCCTTCTCCAGAGTTGGTGCTTGGTATGGGGTACACAAACATTGTTTTAAAGGACTGAAGTCCAACTGCCAAATGCTTGGGTTTTATACCCAAAACATTCATCTTACCACAGAGGTTACAAGTTCACAGAGTGCAAAGAAAGATGTCAGGTAACATGTTCATTCACTTGAACCTTCCCTTTTTTCTCTTGAGTTTCCTTTTTCTATTTTCCTTTCCCTCAACTTTAAATAAAAAAGCATTCTTAACCAAGCAAGGTGTTAGACAGCAATATTGCATCACTCTATAATCTATGGTGTCCTAATACATGCAGCACTCACAGACAGACAGACACAGGTGTTTAGCATCCCTCAGGGATGGAGGAAGGGCTGCACAGTGAACCACATGTATATCCTGTGGTACAAGGAAAGCCTCCAAAAGCCTAATGCAGAAGTAGTTCAGTAGTTTCTAACTGGAGTGTATTTGAAAAAGAGAGTAGAGACCTCACTTTAATGTCTTACTGGAAATCCAGGGTCTGTACAAGTGCAGCATATTTCCCCTTTCCTAGGCCAACATGCAGAGTCAGCTCTGAGATTCTCTACAAGCTTTGGTGAGGAACTTGAACCCCTTGACCTATTGGCCTAGAAAGTTGAGTGCAACCAAGTCCCTCTGACAATAAACACAGAAATTATTAATAAGGTTAACTCTCTGGCACCAGCAATCCAAGCAGCTGTTTTAGACAGAAAGAGGATGCCTGGTGAGAAGAATATAGTGGTGACAAAGGGTTAAATAAATGTGAACTGTGCAGGAACCTGCTAGAGGTAGTGCCCCTTGCCACTTCTTTTTTTAACAATTCAAGGCATCCATGTTTTATCTAATCTCAATTTAATGTCAGCAAAACTTGTTTTCAGAAACTCTAAATATTAATCTTCAGAAGAGGACAGTACAGTCTCCTTCTTTTAGTAGTCTTAAAGAAAGCAGTGGAGGGACTGACTGTCAGCCAGAAGAATAGAGGCTAGCACGGCAGATAGGTACTAAAGAAGGTTCTCAAACTGGTGCAAATGTTGCACAGACTGTTGCCTGTCCAACCGGGGACAGTTTTGAAGGGGTGCCTGCTAGAAGGGGATAAGAACAGTGGAGTGCTTGATGCTTGGCATAGAGTGCTTGGTCCTGCTTCCAGACGCAGCAGCCTGGTATTCCACACTTAATACTAGATGTCATGAAGGGCACAGAATTAAAGGTGGTAACCCAAAGGGAATGTACTCTCCTTCATAGATTGCTACACTTTCCTAGAGGGACACCAGTAAAACAGATGGGGTGACCAGCAAAGGCACTCTGACAGCCAGCATGTCTGAAAGGTCAGATTAGATTGAGCACTTAGTCTTTATCCATTAGCAGAAGCTAATAAATCAGGGAGACTAGCAATCGCCAAGAAATAGCTGTGTCTTTGTAACATAACCATGTCTTAAACCAGATTGAAAGGGCTTCAGGAAATCTGAGGGCTCTAGATAATACTCTGGATAATGTGAGAGCAGCTTCTCAATGACCTATTAGATAACCTTCCCCACATAAGGATGTGTACAGGCTGGGTGGCAACTAAGAAGTTTAGCTACTCTGAGATGACAAGTTTATGAGGTAAGAAAAACAGCACAGTGTTTTATTGTTGTTGTCCTCAGATGGGGGTGCAGCTTTGAAAGGTTGCTGCAGCAGTTCTGTCAATAGGACTTTTTGGAAAAAAAATATTTTTCTGGTTAGGCCCCGGGCTGCATTAATTGTTTGGAGGGTGTTATTCTTCATCTGCTGTCAATAGCTTGTTAGAAAATACAAAAGACATGAAGTGTTCTTGGAGCAATCTGTTCTAAGATCCCAGAAAGCACACCAGGTAGAAGTGATTTTAGAAAGGAGGCTGCTGGACAATCTTTGGTTTGTTCCTGCTCATAGAAGCTGGATATTTTCAGTGTAGAGCATAAGGGATTTCCTCTCCTACATCTTTAGCTTGGTATCTTGGTATCTTTTGCTCTCATACTCTATTAAGAAGCTCACATTTTTTGGTCTGAGAGCACACACAGCATTTTTATATAGCTTCTATTCACCTTTCCAGATGTCCTGGAGGCCATTGCAGACTGCCCATTGAAAGCCATGGAGGAACTCTCATGGAGTTCAGCAGGCTCCTTCCATTAGGGGGAAGCAAAAGGAGTTCCTTTGGATGAATGGAGAGACTTAGGTTTGCATTTCAGTGTCTTGGAGATACTAGGAAAGGGTTGGGGTCCTAGGAAGTTCTTCCTTCAGAAGAGAATATGACAGAGGCAAAAGCTGTGGGCTTGATCTCTTCCTCCAATGCCAGGAAAGCCTCCCAAAGTCCTGGAAAAATCATTGTTACGGAGCAAAAATGAGGAAACTGATCCAACTGAATGACCTTGGTGCTAACCAAGCCAGTCATTTTGTTACCTTTGAATGTAAACTGCATCACTTTCCTGAAGTTAGATGCAGGACATCGGTATATCTGTCACTGGCCATCTCCAGCCAGGTCTCCTGGAGGCTTCAGGACTTTGATTCAGTCAGGACTTTCATTTCATTCAGAAAATACAGAAACTGAACAAATACCAGCCCACACTAGCTAAACATCTGTTTGCTCCACGTATAAGACCTATATAATGACAGCAAGCACAGAGTGTTTCTGAATGAAAAGCTGCTCACTTATGTATGGGTTTTAAGAAAAGGTTTTAAGACTGCAAAGACCTATTTTCTTATCCTCACATACTCATGCTCCTATTGTGCCAAGTATTTTAAATGTCAGATCCTCAGAATTATCTCAGAGCTATATGACCAATTCCCAAACTATGTGCATCAATGGGAATACCAGTGGTTCCACAGCACATCCAAACCCACCCCTGAAACACTGCAAATAAAAACCTGTAGGTTTAGGATTGCTTTTTAAACCAAACATTTATTTTAAAAGATAAGAGAATGTCTACTGTCATGCTAAAAGCTGAAGACAAAGTTACTATATATATGGTAGCTTTAAAATATATCACTCATTTATATTTCTTTAAGAGGAAAAAAAAAATGGCTGGAGCTGCAATCAGTCTTAATTCATTCTTTATTGCTGCTCTGGTTCTGTGTTATTTGAGCTGGTTTAACTGTTAAAAGTGTTTCAAATGTTCACATGGTCTGCATTAGGTTACAGAGTAAAAGTAAGTACAGCCCACCAAATGTAACTTTCTTAAATGTATACCACATGAATTTGATTTCTTTGTGGTACAACTTTAATTGGGTTCAGAGGTCTTTCGGTCTTACCTGTCTATCTGCTCTCTGATGGCTCGACCTGATAAAGCTAATACAAAGAATCTGCAAATCTGATCCAAACTGATTACCCTCAGTTACAGTACATGGCTTTATTCTTGACATTAATGGCCCTTTAGCCTAGTTCATTTTTAGGCTGAAAGTTTGAACCCTGGAGCCACCATTGCAATGGGAGTGGAAACATCACAACTTGCAGTAAAAGATCATGTCTCTGTTCAACTCCACAGAAATAGAGAAACAGAGGCAAAGAGAGCATCTAGGTGAAGCCATAAGTGATCATGTATCCTAAAAATAATCCAGCAGGAGTGTGTGTACATACATATACCTTGCACTGTCAGAGCAAATATCAAAACAGAGAGTGCATCCAACACACAATACATGATACAGAAACGACTGCAAGCAGAAATTACAACAAAGCCTGACACCTTCAGAGACTGATCTTCATCTCATTTCAAATCGTACTTTTCTTTTGACAGTACACTCTGTTGCCTTAATGACAACAACTCATCATTTACTCACCAACTCTGTTGCACTGCATTGTGCCATATGCTTTGCTGGAATGAAACAACACTATTGCTTTTCCCTCCTAGAAAAGCACATCATAGCTCAGCAACACAAAGGAAGGCACTGTACAACAGGTATACTCGCCTAGTATCCTGTGACCTGAGCTGTCTGCTTAATTCCAGATCTACTCCCACAGGCTGACAAAGGAGAAATGTAGGGAGAAAAGAGCAGCATGCTGAAATATTAGAAGTCCCTTCACCTGGGTAACTTGCTTTCTGGTTTAGAAATGCACAGCCTTGATTTTTTAAAAATTGCATGAAAGAGATTCACAGCACCCATAGTTCTTGGAAGAAGACACCATAGAAAGAACACTGAGCAAACCCAGTAATAATATAACCCAATATTGAAAATTACTCAAACTTCCACTGCCATTTATAACTTTCATCCAAGTAATTCACTAACAAGTAAAAAAATTACAAGTTATTATCTAGCTCAGGCAAATTACATTCTCTTTTCTCCACTGGAAGACCAAATAAATAAATAAAGACAAAGTAGTAAAATTTTTTATATTAGTAATTTTCATACTATTCCCCCAAAGCTACTGTCATTTTTCTACAGTTCTATTACAGAGCACTCTTCTGTACTGGTAGAACTGTTCTCCCAAGTAATTTTCACCAGGGAACATACAAGCACTAACAAATGAGGTCCCTTAATTAGTTCCAGGTTTTTCCAATAAGCAGTGTTGGCAATACAGCTTTTAGCTCTCTGTCCATCATACAAATAACGAGACAGGGCTTGTAAACATGGCAGATGTGTCTCTATTTTACTGTTCGCATAATGGGAAAGCAAAAGAAGTAAGAAGGAAATGTATACCTCAGTGGTGGGTTTTTATTGTCAACATGAATAGTTTTTTTGGCTTGGAGACATTTACATTGTCTTCAAGGACAGATCTCAGAGCTTCCCAACTTGGTCACAAGGAAAATTGAACATTTCCAAGGACAGTTCCTCCAAAATAACAATTGATTTTTTTGCCATCAAGGTTTGAAATGTGTTTTTTTGCTTTTGTTCTCAACCCCTGCTTTCTTTTATATATAGAATTGGCTTTCTTCCACATTTATTGGTTCTGCTTGGGTCCAATATTGTTTCTAGCATTTGCTTTATAGGAGTTAGGGCCCCACAACCCTTGATGTTACATTAACGTGTAACAAAAATCTCCATGCTACTAGGCTGTGTACAGAAAAAGACCAGACTGGAAGGGACCCCAGCTTTCCCCACAGAGAAATATAGTTTCAGTTGATGGCTTCTGGAATGAACTTTGCCTATTATGTTTTATATAGATTTTGAATAAATCCTCTGAGTCACAAATTTCTTATTGGAACAATAGAATTATATAGAGGCCAGGGGAAAATCTGGAAGCAAGTACGGATTTTCTTCCCTGTCATGGAGCCCAGAATCTATATCTTTCTCCACATCAATTTAGCATGGCACAAGGGGAACTCACTGACTGCTTTCTTCCAGATTTCTTTGCTACTTCACAGTAGATATTATTACCTTCCTACTTTATTTCACTACAGACCAAAATGAATTCAAAGACACTCTAAGTCTCTTTCCTCTGTGAGCATGGAACAGACTACAGATAACAAAGAAATTAAAACAGACTAGAAAGGAAATTAATTGTAAAAAGGTAAAGTTTTCCACATGACTCTTCATTTGCTGTATATATTAACTGTCTCTGGATAATCCACTGACCACATATTTTCAGTATGGACTCAGTTTAATACCTGTGCCATATAATCTCAGACAAACAAAATCACTCAGAATAAACAAAAACTGAGAGAAGTTAAGTCAGAAATTGGGTCAAATTAGGTCTCCTTTGTTTACTAGTTCCAGTTCACTTCTTCAAATGTTGTAACAGTGTTTCAACCAGGATCAGCCATCCATAACAACCTCTGGAGTTTAACAGACCTTGTTTGACTGAGTATTTAAAAACTACTGCTGCCTTTTGCCCACTTTTGTAACACTCGTTTACATGTTCTGTGTCCCCCCCCAAAATTACATCAACAACTCACAGCAATAATTAATTAATGAAGTCCAATATATCCAAAGAGAGATTCCTTCAGGCACATTAAGTCAGCAGTTCATGTCTCCAGGAGTAGTTTCTAGTAACAGGGCAAAAACACTTACTGAGAACACAAGCTTTACCCAGGACAATGCCAGGAAAGCTTTCTGCTCTGCCCAGGTGCTCCAGGAGACAACACCATTCAGATCTGTGCATCTCTTACTATGCAATACATGGGACAACCATACTGCATGTTATAAACCAAGGACATGTGGTAGGAGAAACCACTTACCAGAAAATGAAGACAAATATTCAACTATAGCAAGCACTTGCTTCTGAAATGCTTAAAGGATCAGAGCCCCTCTTAGACAGCACCTTGCAGCTGAAGTGTAGCAGCATGGTTACTCTCGCAGCAGCATATCTAAGGTATGACACCATACAAAGACTAATATAAAGGGAAAAGCTTCGATGATGTGTTATATAAATACCCAGCTACAAGTCTGATAGTGGGTGCTCACAGCAGTGTGAGCTTCAAGCCCAATCAGCTGAGATTTAACCAACCTGGAAACCCAATTCATTACTCTTTAAGAAACATCTCATTATGTTCTGTATTTGTATTCTTTTTAGGTCATATTATTTCCAAAGGTGGGATCATCTTATCTTTTCCATCAGGTTGTACGAAACTGTGCCAGGGATCTTTAGGGACTATTAGATGTACATAATCACTTTCAAAACCATCCTGAAATGAACAAATGGTTCAGAACAACTGTGTTGTTAAGAAGTCAGGATGAACACACTTGACTTCTAACCAGGTCTAGAAAATTGTAAGTTGCTTGAAGAAAACTTAAAACGACCTAAAGCTACTATTTTCATTAAAGAAATCATGGGACTAGAAGCACCAGGAGAATTTCTGACTAGGATCATCTAATGCTAACTGTGTCTTTTTTTATCTCACAAAAAAAAAGTAAAAGATGGAGGGGAGAGAAAAGTATAAAGACACAAAGCAAGAACAGGTAGAACAGGAACAACAGCCACAACTTTTTTCTTAGGTAAAATATTTGATAAGTACACACTGTGCTTCAATTTCTAGGGCTGAAAATAAGTAAAAATTTTACTTTGAGCCCTTACATTTACAGCACTGGTCAGCACAGATGCTATGGTTAAACAAATAGATAAAAGTAACATAATATAAATGAGAATCCCCTGGGAAGTATGTACAATTCTCTAAAGACTATCAAATAAGCTAGGGATTTGAATTTCACTCATTTGGAGAATTGTCCACTGAAAACATTTTATTACCTCGCCAAGTTTTTATGGACCCTATCAGAACAGCTGCGATTCACTTCACTTGCATGAGAGGAAGTTGGTAATAGCTCAGAGATTGCCCCCTTCATTTCACAAACCAATTAGGAGCTGAATCCTACAACTGGAGAAACACAACCCCCTCTTCTGCTGGCAAAATTCCAGTTCATTTATTTGGGCTCAGTATAAAGGTCTCTGTTAGCAGAATACAAATGCTTATAGCACCAAATGTTTCTAAAAATCTCTCCAATTTGTTCCTTCTTCCACGGAACACTCTTCCTACACTCATAACATGAACCCTTCTCAACCTACCTGTCTAGCCACCAGCTCCTTGTTCACCTCAACAATTTTTTACTAAACACTACTGTGGAACTTTGCTAGATGGTCTCAAAATTACAGATTTATTTAAGTTATTTTGTTCTTTCTAAATCAAGCATCATCTAATTTGTTTAAAAGTAATTTTGGTGGTTGTCATCTTAAATTTATCTGTGATTTTGATTTAAATTGTATTTTATTTTATTATTTTTTCAAATGTGTATTTAGCCTGTCCATAAGCATAAATAAGGCCATATATATGCCTTACATGGGACCATACTATGCCATCGACTTCTAAAACTAGTTCATCAATTAATAAGGAGTTCTACTTTTATAGGCGATAAAATACAATCCATACACTTTAAACATAGTCTATAATTTCTGTGTTTCCCCCCCCAAGGCATTTTTCTCTGAACTATTGTCATTAGTTTTCAGTCAGGTACCAACTTAACAAAACCAACATTAACACTTTACTAATTTACAGTATGCTTTTATATCCCTTTGAAAGTGTTCAAAAATACACTGGCAAGACAAAACATGTAAAAATGAGTTGCTTTCTGTTCAGCTTATCAGTGACAATTCCCTTATTGAAACAGGTACAAATATAACTTCTTGGTGAGCAAATAATTTTTTTATCAGAGTGATTTGCACATAAAGCTCTTACTTTTTACTCATCCGTTCATAGCCACTGTGCTACTCCCAGCAAACATTTAGGCCCTTCTCTGAACTAAAATGGTGTGAGGCAGCACCCCAAAACTTCCTGTTTCTCTGGTACCTGCAAATTACTTTCTTAAATAAAAAGAAAAGAAATAATTAAAACCAAACCAAAACAAAACACACAAACAACAACAACAACAAACTATATTGTTTGAGTGTTTTACTGCAGCTTAGTTATCTGTCAAACAGGCTGACACTTGGATAAAACACATACTGGAATCATGAATCAGGGCATGTTAAGTGCAAACCTGTGATGAAGGGCAGAGCTATGCCATTCCACTGTGCAAAGCTCTAACAGTCTTTTCTGGTCTAGAAAAGCTTGATCTGTTGCATCAAAACCACAGCAACTCTGAGATCCTCTTCCATCCAAAAATGATTGTACATCTGGTTTAGTTCAGAGTGTCATATAAATCAGAAGCTCTGACCATAAATTTTGATGACACCTTTAGAGAAGATTTATACAGTGTGCATTATATATATACATGGGAGGTACGTAAGAGGTATCAACCACTAAAATTAAGCAATCAATGATATATTCTCCAAGTTCTGTATATCATATTTAAACCCTATTTATGACTTACTCTGATGTGAGAGCCAATTTATGCCTATGAAAGCTCAGTATTTCTGTTCAGATACAGTTATGGGTGTGTTATGCTATTCTGATCGATCTCTCCTCCAATTTTGGGGGGGGAGACACAAGCTTTCCAGAACAGAAGTGTCATAATCCTTTTCTTAGAAACCACTTAAATAAGAATTGGCTCAAATGTGGTTTCACTGCCTACCTGAAACAACTGTCAGGAGAGGGATAGGGCTCCCTCTCCCAGTTCTCACAAAAGTCAGTGGCCAACAAGTAACACAACATCCCTGACACATTTTTTTTTTGCGTTCTTGCTGTGAAAAAGCAACATTTCTAAGAAGCATAGGACCTTTGTCAAGTAGAAAATGTGAGGCATAAAATACTGTGTTCATTAATAAATTTAACCAACATGTATAACAAGCACATAACTTTCAGGATAACAGTTGACTTCAAGTCAGATAAGAAACACACTAAACTATCTCCATTCCTGGTTGACAGACTATTTATTACCTAGCTAATGATCCTCCTTTTAGTCCCCTGAAAGTCATCTTGATATATGTCAGTACTTTCCAACCCCTCCCTAGACCTTACAGCAAGATGAGTTTTAGGGGAAGGCACAGTAGTACTTGGTTGTGGATAGAAGAGAGATGTTGTGAACAATCAACCCTTTGTGCTGTGTCTGACACACAGATGGGTGCTGTTTGTTCTTTTTCTTCCTGACTCAGCAGTGTCAGGAGAGTTTGAGTCAGCAGCTCCTGAACATGCTAAGGCAAACAACAGGGGAGGCTGGGGAGCAGAGTTTCCAAACATCACACACAGAGTGGCACAATTCGGTCTGCAGGTCAACGTGTGGACTTGGCAACAGCTAGCTAAAAAGGTTGAAACAGCTTGAGAGGATCCATCTATCAGATGCCATTTTGTCCCACTCTCTGTCTACTAGCCATAAACTACAAGAGGACTTGTTTCTGTGAATGGCTTAGTTGTAATCATTTTGTAAGAAATTCACCTGAGCTTTTGAGAGACTTGTGGCTGCTGCACACATGTGGCTTGATGGGATTCCATTTTAAGGTTGGATAAAGTCAGTGTAGTAGAAGGGACTACAGAAAACACATCTTAGCATAAACAGAAGAAAAAGAAGCAGGATCATTAAACAGGGAATAAAGCTCAATTTTGAGTACAAAGACAGAAAAATACTCTTTGGACAGAATGACACCATCAGATGCTCTCTCTTCCCACCTCTCCCTTTTCCTCCCCTTCCAGTGATCTAACTGATGTTAGATCTTACATCCTGCACAATCAAAGCTATGAAATGGACCTGATCAAGTAACTGAGAGGTCATTTGATACTTCATCTCTCACTGCACATTTCTTCTCATCTCACAACATACTGTGGTGCTTCAGTGCAAATACATGAGTTGAAACAGAGGCTTTTATCCCATGTTTCCTGGAAAGGGAACTGGTCTTTGAATTTAGCAAAAGCACATCATTCCATGGCCACACTCCTCTCTACCTTACTAGAAACTTAGAGAATAGCTTTCTCTGGCATGTACAAAGAGCCTCTGAGTTACCAGTCTCTTCCAAGTGCTTTCCAGAGCTAGCTGTATTGTGGAAGGGTTTCTGCCCGTGAATGTCTTTTACAGGAGTCTTTTCTATTTCCTCAAACTATAAAGGATGATACTCTGAGAACAAAATCATTACCTGAAGTCTCAGATAGCTTGCTTCTATGGTAAAATACCTGTGCTTGCCACAGAGGACCCCTGTCCTTGTACCATCTTAGGTCCCTCAGATTAAGACTACAGCTGAGAAGTTTTTCTCATTTTCCAAATCCCCAAGGCCAGTCACAATGAGTCCACTCTTCATTGTGTCACTGAACCTGTTAGTACCATTACATGCAGTTTTTATGACCACTCCATTCCCATGCTTCTCTGTTTGGAAAGCATTCAACACCATGAACAGATGATAACCCGGAAACAGAGAGAGACATATGGCATGATGAGAGGGAAGAAAGAGTAACAGGAAGGAAATGTATAGGTGTTAAAAAGAATGCTGCATGTGGGGACTGAAAGGCTGTCCTCCCACCGGTATCATGATTCTTCAGTACATACAGGCACCAGAGGCATCTTCCAAACCCCTTTTGTCACCTTCTCCTACCTGCTTGCATTTCACTAAATGTGGTAACAATTTTTCCTTTCTGATGCTGTGCCAGAAGACCATCTTATCTTGATTAAAATGCTCTACAACACTTTGAAAACTGATAATCTACATCACATGGTTAGTGCTCTATGTCCACTTTGGTGCCCGAGTTCACTCATGTCTCCTTCTCCATTTAGTACAATGTTAACAACTTGCTGGATTTGTGACAACCCTCAATCCTTCCCTGTTCCCTTTCAGGTACAGAGCTGTACCAATGAGTTTCAAGCTGGAATAATTACTAGTTATGTCTGGTAATAACTCAAAAACAGCAGCAGGTTACTTTCCCCAGGAACACTGAGCTGTTAGGCTGCAGCCACCTACAGTCTTTGCCGGTCTGAAAAAGACATCTTACCTAGCAAACAACATGCCCAGATAAATCAACCACAGTGTACTGTGTTGGCACCAATTTGTCTGACCATAATTTTCACATACAGTGCTGAATACTCAGGCACTGAAAAAGATGGAATTATTTTTAAAAAAGAAGACAAACACTGTTATTGTACAGCCTAGTTCATAGTTCCATATCTTGGGCTGGTTCAGCTTATCTGCCTCTCTATAGCTTTGACAAATGTATGTCTTATATCATTTTTTCTCCCCTTCCTCCATATGCCTAACTGCTTTTCCTCCATGTTTCTTATCTCCAAATAACATGCTATTAATCAGCCAAAGACACCTTTCACTGCTAAGTGTTCTTCAACTGATTTTTCATCAGCACAAGTAGTTACTAGTTACAGCATTCCTCCCACATGCTAATGGCTGGGATGTTTGGGGGTGGGGAGGGGGGATGGCAAGTTGGCTAGAGTCTGCCTCACCACATAAATACTATCTGGGACCTTTATACCAACCTGCCAGTGTGCTGTAACGATAATGTTGCTGTTTGTTCTCAACCAAGGTACATGGTGGGACAAAAGTGGCATTGAACCCTGTCTTATTTTGAAAGTTATTAACCTTCATGCTCTTCCCTTTTTCTGATTAATCTTTCTGCATGCCTGTTCAGTAGTAGCTGAAGCTTAATACCTGAAACAATGCGTGTATATACACTGTGCCAGTAAGACTTGCCCAACAATGCTTATTCTGTCATGTTTTCCCATGCCCTATGTCAGTATCTCATTTTATATGCAAGTCCCCAAAGCCAGAGTAGGGGATAGGAAAAAAAGAGAGGCACAAGAGGCAAGGAGAGGGATGAAAAAGAAAGTAGGGAAAAAATTACATCCCTCAGGAATGTCAGCTGCTGTGAACTTGCCCACTCCTCACCATGAAATGAGCTGTGTGTGGGCACAGGTGGGTCCCATTCTCTGTTACTAGAGCACAGCCTATGAGTAGGGTCTAAAAGAAGACTTTCATTGCTGTTCCCTGTTTTCATTGGAGTAAGTCCATCACAAACATTTGCAGGTGGCTTGGCCACAGTCTGACACTAAAATATTTGTGGTTGTGATAAAAATCAGAATATTGCTACAAGATGGTTCTATATAATCTTTAGGGCTTGATCCTGCTCATACATAACTCAATGAGAGTTTTACCCAGTTGCTCTCTGCTGGTTTATTGCTCATTAAAAGGCATATTCCCTGGCACAATTCTCTATGGTAAGGACACACATACCCCTTTGGGCAGCTTCAGACTTTTTTTTTTAAAAAAAGGGGGAACCCAACCCAAAACCACTGACTTGAGCACCCCTGAATTTGGGCTTGTAAAAAAGCTGAACCATCTCAACTGTAAGGCCAACCAAAACCACAAAACTGCAGAACTCAAACATTTGCTGAATCAATCTGGATTTTAATTCAGTTGCCTAATATCAGAACTATTGTCCAGTCTGTATTCCTCATGAATGAGTCTTGCATATAATTCTTAGCACGTTTAGAAGGATAAGATGAAGATAAATGCAAATGACAAGATATGTTCTTAGAATAAATAAAACAAGCACCACAGAGAAAAGACTGAAGGAAAAGACAAATACAAGGATGCTCTACATTTTGGCAAGTAGATGAAGTTGAAAATGCAGCAATTATCTCCTAGGACACACCATGAACAAAAAACAAAGCCTCCTAGGAAGAGGGAAGAATAGCGAACAGAGTATACTGGAGGTCACACCGTAAGTCTCATTCACACACCAACTCACACAGAGACTAAAATGCTGACAATTGCTTCTCAATAGAGCAGCTTTAGACTCAGACTTAGGAAACATTTGTGTGATTCAATCACAGGGGAGAATTAAGATATGTCATGACAAAGTTTCCCAAATGAGACACTCACCACTAACTAGGAAATAGGCCTTTTTATCATCAACCCCTCCAACTTTGGAGATTCTAATCACCATGGCCCCAGACCAACACAAACATAAAACCTGACTGACAGGGTGTTGCAAAACCACATGCAGTTTTTTTGTCATTGTATAGAAACAATTGTTTGGAAGCCAAGTCCAGTCCCATATAAAACACCTCACCACTGAGTTTTAAAAGTTGTTTGGTTTTTGTTGTTGTTGTTGTTTTTAATTAGGATGATAATTACCACTAGAGCTATTATGTCACAATTTGAACAGGAGCTTAATCATCCTTAACCCATTAGCTGTTTTTCTTTCTAAAACAGAGAAAGCTAACTCTTCCTTTCTCCCTCCCTTTCTCCCAGCCTTTATTTAACAGAGTGGGGCATATATAAGACAAGACACCAAGAATCTCAAAAGAAAACTCAAGAATAAATAGATTTTGAGTTTTCAATTCCAGGACTTCACTGCTTATTTTTATTCTGAAGAGATTGAAAGTTGCTCATAATTTATTTAGACAATGAGGGGGGACAGAGACTGATTTTGCACCTATCATACAGTGGATGTGACCAAATTACAAATGACAGATAATGAATCCAGAGTGATGCTTTTTTTTAGTCCACTGATATATATTTTTTATGCATATGTTTTCATGCATAAAACCCCCAAAATTCTCAGTTGTGTGATGAAAAACTTTACCCTCAAACCATCTGGTTAGTTTCTGTATAATTAAAACCAAGTTACTGTGATTTATGAGGACCTCGTGTTTGTTGGAAGTAACAAAACTGGAGTGTACAAAACATGGATGTTTTTGTTCATGCAGTTCTACAAACACAAGCACACAATTGTCATTCAAGCCAATACAATAAGCATCCACACTGTCAGTTTATGGTAATAAATATGGATCCATCATCACAAATTGAGAAACTGCTCACAGAGATCTCTGTGCCAAACTCCATTTATCTTGATGGTCTTTCTGTTTAGTCTTCTAGCACACCTCACTGAAACAGAGTATGTAGGAAATCACCCAATCCCACTGAGCACCCTCAACTTCTGCTGAAGGAAGTGAAACAATCAGCTTCAGAAATACTCTTCTTTCTCCCCAGAGCAGTTATAGAAACAACATGTCAGCAGATAAAACAAACAAACAAAAAAAAACCAAAACCAAACCAAACCAAAACAAAAAAAAAACACAAAAACCCCACAGACAAACAAACAAACAAAACCCAAATCAAACAAAAAACAAACAAAAAAAAACCCAAACAAAAAAAAAAAAACAAAAAGGAGGGCTTCCTTGCAAGTACATCACTCTGCCCTGTTTGAATCAATGTCCCATGTCTGGAGTAGATGTATTAACCTGGCCATTCCTCCACAGTCTGCAACACATGCTGCAGGGGTCCTCTCCATGTGCTGACAGTAACAAGTGCAAACTCCGTAACCTCAAGAACCATGCAGACAACATCTGGTCCTACATGCAGATGAACCTTAAGAACCACAAAGACATCCAGTCCTACATACAGTGGCTGGAGCCAGAGAACTAGAGAAATGAGAAAATGGAAATTGACTCACCCAATCTGTCGATTTGTGGAAGGTGCTTGTGTAATGACTGAACTGGACTGTGGAGATGGCATGGCTTGTTGAATCACAACGCTGGTGTCATGGTTTGGCATCCTTGTATTTGTCAGCTGGTGAGATCCAGGTCCTGCCATTGCGCCTCCAACTGTGTTATGCATGGAGATATTCTGTAAAAAGAAGTGGGAGAAAAATGAAAAGGAAATAAATGTCTCATCTTGGTTTTCTGTTCTATAGGATTACAATTAGAAATCTGAAAGTATCAACAGTATGAAAAGTTACTAGCTCCTGGTAAATCCCAAGTTAATAGATCTTGTTGTAACCAACAACAATAAAGAAATGAAAAATAGCTATTTACTTTTGCAGGGCAATATAAATAGGAAAATACCCACAAGCTGATTAATCACTCTTCTGTGATTCTGACTTAGGATTTATAATGAGGATATTTAGCACATATTCCCCTGACAGCAATGATATATATTTTGTTTTAGAATTACTTCTGTGGTAAGTGCGGGGCATTTTGATTTACTATATAAATTGTTTACTGTGTACTAGGTCTGCTTAGACTGACAAGCAAATCAAGTTTTATCATCCCAAAGTAACAAACAGTATATGGTACATCACAAAACAGCCATTTCTATTAGCCTCCATATATTTTGGAGAGCAATAATATCCCAGAGGCCTAGATTAACAGCACTGTATATGCACATATAGAACCTGTGATTTAGGTAAATTGGAGCCCCTAAAGTTCTTTACAAGAAAACCATTTCACAGATAACTCATATCCACACAACAAACAAGCCATGAGAGACAAGGATACTACTAAAGAGGGAAACATGGACCAGAATTTCTCTGGTGTTACACCTGCACACACACCACACACAGCTGCTAAACTGCAGGGTTTGACTTGGCCTGTGTTTAAAAACAAACAAAACTCTCAAGCCAGAGATAACCCACAGTGTACACATATGAAAAATATGGTAACCTTAAGAGCATAATTTTTCCTATCAGGCATTAATGTGTGGATTCTTTGTAGTAAGAGGAAGAGAAACTCCTTTGTCACCTCATGAGGAAAAGGAAAAAGAAACCACCTTTAGACACATACTTTGTCACCAAGACTCATGCAAAGCATCTTCTTGACCTTTGCAATACTCAAGATTGAAAACTAAAGTTTAATTCAGAATTCCAATTTATAAGCCAGTTTGCCTATGAAACACAAAAAAACCACAAAATAATGATAAATAAAGCTGGTGAGAAAGGAAACTCAGGGCTCTGATCAAATGTCGAGGATAGGAGAAGCAGACAACATATCAAATCACAGACCTAAAAGAAAGATTGAATTCTGAATGACAAGAATAAACCCTTTAAATTATATTCCTTAAGGAAAAGGAGTCAATAATAAAAGGATCCACATTGAAGGCCTTAGCTGTCATCCCCCTGTCTCCCAATTCTTATATATTTTAGGTGATGACATAGAATAGCTTTAGGTATATGGAATCTCTTCAAAAAGATGTCCCTTATCTACCACATTCCTATAAAAATGTCTTTTCTTCAATGGATTAATGTTTTATGCTGAAAAAACTGTTCCATTAAAAACAAAAAACAACCAAAACAACAAACAAACCAAAACAAACAAAAAAACCCAACCAAATCAAACAAAAAACCAACAGGAAGAAAAATGCACCACCCAAACACAAAACCAGCCAAACCTAGTTCAGGATTCAAAACTTCACAGACTTTTTTGATCATTACAAACTTTTGCAAAACCAGGTCAAATACCTGCAAGTAAATCTTTTAGCACTATCGCTTCCTAAAGTATCTCCTTCATATTAAGAGTATTTTAATTAAAAACTATAAATATGAGGTAATTACTTGTTTCAAAGTACACCCTCATTTAATTTATCTTTTGCACTGCCTCCACAGTTTCTGAATGCTTCCAAATATTTCTGTATTACCTGTTTGCTTTCAGTAGTATGTTTATTAGAGCAAATATTAAATTGCAAGATAGGTGTACAGTACTTGTATCTCTGGCTCCATAAGGGAACAATAAAGAAAAGCATCAGTCAGCCACAATGAGTTTACTCTGCGTGCTGAACCAACTGCCCCTTGCCATTGCCAGCACAGATACTCTGCTTGCCCATGCCTGCCTTACTTCCAAAGGCAGCTGTCTGCACAATGCCAGGGCATTGGCATAAAACTGTCCTGGATTCAGAAAGCCTTTCTCTAGATTGCAGGCTCCAGGCCACAGATGTACAAGAGCTACAGAACACTGACCTGCTACATAGGGGGATCTTAAAAAGGAAAAATGGATGGTGCCATGAGGCCTGGGAAGGGACAGGATGCAAATCTGTCACAAACTTTAAGCAAGTGGTACCCCAGCATTTGTGCAGATTTAGACTGGATTTTGTTGTTCCATGGCAGGGCAGAACTTAAATATTTAAAATCAGATTCCTGTGCTCCTATATTCAGTCTTTCCATTTTCTTTTCCTTCTCTTCCCATTTTCTCCTGTAATTCCAGACCTGTCTTAGATACAAATGGTATGAATTTTGATGGGCATGAAAAATTTTGTTTGTACATGACATTGCGATTGTTAGCTTACATGCATAAACTTGTAACACTGTTTTAAAGTTTAAACAATTTCCAGTAAACTGCATCTGTTCAAAAAGTCAGCTGAATATGTGATGCATGGAAAACAAAAACAGAATGAAAACCTGTTAGTGCATCCAGATATCCATTCTTCTCAATAATGCAAGCACTGTTGTTGGATGGGTACTATACCTTTATACTACACTGCCAAGAGAAAGCCTGAGATTTCACAACAAAAGTCAAACTCGGCATGACTCTCACATTCATAAGAGAAGGATTTGGCAATCTCAGAATAATTTACATCAGTGAGGTGCCTGTGAATTTACAGTGAAGTTCAGGAAGTTCATACTTAAATGACAATGTCTATTCTTTGAAAGATAGCAGGAATATAACGCACAACAGATTTGACACTAAGCCTATCTGATCTAGTCATATGCATCATGACATGCAGAATCACTCTATATCACCAGCACAGCAAGACTATGCTCATTGCATGTGTCATGCAGACAGTCTCCAGAACTCCAAATGGTCTTGCTGTATGGAGCTCTGTACCTGATTCTGAATGGGTCTGGGTAGGATATTCATGAGCTCCTTACAGACTCAACTTTGGGCCCTTATAATTAAGAAGACAAATCCAGCAATGTTGGCCAAAACTGAGACCTCCACTTTATAGCTGAATTGTTAGCTGGACAGGCTGCTACTAGCCCTACTTTTAAGGAGTTTTCCATGCTCTTCCACCAGGAATCCATGAATAACATCTCATTTTGACTCTCCTTTTCATTCTCCTTCAGCTCTTAAGCCAATGGTTAAGATTAATTGATACTAGGTGACGAGATCCCAGTACTCCAACTAAGAAAATAAATTGAAAGGATTGATAACAGAGACAGAGCTCTCCCTTGGCTTTTAACACTCTCAAGACCTGTCTATAGTCTAAGAGATTCTAACAGAGTTTTCTCAGAGACCTTCATAATTGTCCTTCAGCATTAGAAGAGGGGACATGAGCTGCTTATTATTATTATTATTAATTTCACTAAACTGAACCTAATGTTCAGAGAACAGGCCACCCATATGCTAAGAGCTGTAGAGACACAGAAAACATCCCCTGCCCTTAAGATTCATTTAATGGATCTTAATTAAATTCCAATAAATTAAGAATATTTTATCTCCTTTAGGACTAAGTTTCATCCTCACTGAAGTTCACAGTCATACCCCCTAAAGCAGAAACTAGGATTATAACACTGAAGGGTTTTTCTAGAACTGTTTCCCTTGTCCATTGCTCATACCATACTCTCCAATGGTATTTAACATTCAAATAAGTAAAATAAGAAACAACAAGACATATCAACAAAATGCTTTTAAGCCAACATGCCCATTCTCAACCTTTCCAGCTGCAAGAAGAAAGGGAATAGATTATCATCAGTTTGACTTCTCCTCAATTACACTGTATTCCCTATTTTAGCTTCAGACTTTCAAGAGAGCATTCAAGCATTTTTCTCCCATATGCAACCATTTAACTTTGGATAGGCAACATACTTCTTTTTTTCTAAAGGCTAAAAACTTCTTGAAGTCATGCTTCCATGTTCTGGTGGAGAGGATTACACGACTCCACAAGAACACACACCCTGTTGGCAAGTGCAGCAGACAAACGATGGCTATGCAGACACGGGCAAAATACACTCATGACTCCAGGCAGTCACCATTTCCACTAAACCCCAGTTCTTCCAGAGAAACACCCATCCATGTCACACAGCACCACCTGCATCATACATCTCCATCTATTGAAAACAAATGACGAAGAAGATGGTTCCATCCCTGACTATCGTAATATTTTGAGTTTCAAACAGTTGCTTTTGTGGATTTAAAGTGTAAGAGCTAGCTTCTGAATCAAAGTCAGTTTATATTTTCCTATTATACTTTTTTAACTGTCATGTTTGACGAAAATTGCAAATGCTAGTTTTATACAAAGTGAAGATGCATTCAGGATTATTCTGAGTGAGATCTTAGATCAACAGAGCTGTCACCTATAACCAATTATACATTAATAAATTTTGCAGATTATTATATAAATTCTAAAGTCAGAAGGTATTTGCCACAAAAAAAAGGAGAAAAAATCCAATTCATCTAAACTAAGACAAACCCACCTTTTTGTACTTTTTAGGGGTTTTTTTTTAAATAAAATTAAACTATATTTTCCCTAAGAGCAACTTAAAATATTTTTAAGTAATTCAAGAGAGAAGGCATCAACTTAAAAAAAAAAGATAGACATCAAATATATATATTCAAATACACAGCAATGTTTTAGAATTTACATAGCCTTGCCTCTCAATTAATACATTTTAACAATAATAACTATTCTAAGCTGTCCCATTTTCAATAATTTTACAATTTATGAGGAAAGAAAACATGTATTTCTAACCTACTGTCTTCTAGGAAGCTCTACAGACACAGCATTGGAGGATAACCAAGATACACATTAAATGGCAGCTACATGTGCACTATTAAGAAGTGTACAGTAGCATCTTGTCTGCGTATGGAGATCATAACTACGCAATATACATGAGTGAAAGCCACCAGTGACAAACTCACCCATTGTACATGCTGCTTACACAACCAATAAACCTGCTGGCTTAAAAACTCGTAAAGAAAATCATAGGCTAAAAGTGGCAAATAATGTCAGGCATAAAAAATACTTGATCCCCATCAAAATTACTGAGCCTCTATGAATTCTCTCCCTACGAGAGATGAAAAAGATGATTTCAAAACAAAATCTATCCCATCTCCCCAGAAACAGCACCAACTTCTTTTCTCATTATCCAGATCAGTGTGTATGGAAATCACCTTTACACCAGCCCATCACAACTGCTTCATCTGTTACTAGCGTAAAACATCTAAACTGCCATAAGCACAGAACTAAGCTTGCTGTCCACCAAAGTCCAGCAAACATAGCAGAGGAACCAGGGAAGAAAACAGAGATAAAATGAATCAGATTACTAATGCAGTTGAAGGAGTACAGGGAAAAAAAAAAGTCTATTACAAAAAATTCAATTTTTAAAGGAATAAAAGGTAAAAGTTCCATTATACAAGAGAAGGGAGAATGTAAACTTGGTGGGCATTGAAATGCAATACTTTTTTCTTTTTTTAAACTGAAATGTATCTATATGTTGAATGAGAAAAAGCTCCAAAGCAGAAAAAAGGAGACAGGAAAGAACTGTTGGAAAATGCTGTGTGGTAACATTAAGCATAGGGACAAAACACTAGGAAGATCTTATTGAAGACTGCTAAAATCCATTTAACTCCCTTACTTTAGCGAGACATATGAAGTCACTGAACAAGGCTGACACATAAAAATACAGAACTGATGCCTAAGGATTTATTCCTCAAAACATTTCAAAGAAAGGCAGATGATCACTTAACAGCTACCTGATAATACAGGCACATTAAAAACCAACCAACCAAACAGCAGACTTCTTATCCCAGAATGCAGAAGGACTCTTCCCTGCCCCCAAGCCCCATCTAACATCTACCCCTGAACTGGACACAGCTAGCTATCCACACAATGGTAGAGACTCAAAGGCTGAGAGCAGTACAAGTATATCTGACTTCTTGAACCCCACACACCACTGCTTAGTCAAATGTTATCAACCTGATCTCCTTTAGGGTAAAAATGTAAAGAAAAATTAAACTCCTTACTCCCAAATGACAGATAATGATAGGCAGATGGAAGAAAAAGGGAAACATTGCTCTCACTGAAATCATAAAGCTTTGAATCTGTACTTATCAGTCTCAGCCACTGGTTTCCAATTTTTTGGATCACAGACCTCTGTCAACCCCCTGAATTTCTCACAGAGCACTCTGTGCTCTTATCATAAATTGTGTAATTA
Organism: Megaceryle torquata; assembly: GCA_024611175.1. Classification (NCBI taxonomy): domain Eukaryota; kingdom Metazoa; phylum Chordata; class Aves; order Coraciiformes; family Cerylidae; genus Megaceryle; species Megaceryle torquata. The sequence goes on from JANIJG010025359.1 coordinate 36,498, forward strand.
AGGCAAGATGGTTCCACCGACCAGCTGCAGATGACTTACCACAGCTTTGCGACCACCAGCAGTTCACAGGCCAGAGTTTAATCACCGCCCAAATACTGCTTCAGAGCACTGTGACTAGAATTTCTTGACAAAAAAAAAAGATAACGTTTCTAAGGTATCTACAGACTTCAGTTACCCAGCTCCTTTTTTCAAAATGTTTTCAGGTTTTTTGAGCCTTAGTAAACAACTACTGTTAATTAATAGATCAGACTTGTGTACTGGGGCTGGAAGGAGCTTTGCAAAATTTTATCACAAATATCTATGCTGGACCATGCAAGGAAACTTACGTTTTGTTTTAAGTTAGGATGAATTGTTCTTAACTGTAGACATGCTGGCCACTCCTGAAGAGACTCAGACAAAAAAATGACCCTTCATAAATACTCTTTCTATCCTGTTTTCTTTCAATAGCTAGTATTATGTTATCAGAAAGCCTTTCTGAGATACACCAAGTGATGCAAATGAAACTTCACGTCTGCTAATCTTTAGCAAACTGCCTGATGCTGCTAGGAAGCATAGCACAAGACACAGAACAGACATATGAAGTGCTAAGCCAGGTATAAGCCATCTCAAGGCTGCAGCAGTCACCACCATAACTCAAAAGTCTGAAGGGCCCATTTAAGCACTACTAAGCCTTTTAAGGCCACTGCCTGAATGATGACAGCCCTTCACAAAATCTCTGCAACACAGCTCGTGCCATGGGACAGACTTTGACGTGCCTCCACTTGGCCTCTGCCCCTTGGGTACCCAGAGTGCACAGTCACCTCCTCTGGTCTCTTCCTCTTACCTTCTGGGGAAAATGCACTTGAACTTCTTCCAGGGGCAAGCTAAGCCTCCCTGCGTGTCCTCCACTTTAGATGCTGGTTTAAGCAAATGTTCTGGCTCCTCTGATGTTGTCAACAAAATGTAGGAGATTTAGAATTTTGTGTCTTTTATCTTAATTTTTGTGACATGATCTAATTACAGACATTCAGTGGTGCCCTCTAATTACCAGTAGAAATGAATACTGAAAGATGACCCTTGTCTTCCACAATTCCCTCCCTGCTTCCCCGACTACCCTCCTTATGCCCTTTTCAAGCACGTCTGTCCAGACTATGGTTTGACATATGAAGTCTTCTTTACAGACAGTAAGTAATATGGTGCATACCAGATGTACCCACGACAAACCATTTACTAAGGGAAAGGAAAAAAAGTTATATAAAGGAAATGAAATGAACATATTTTAAAGGAGAAGGAAACTTCAGAAGACTGGTATTACCAAAGTTTGAAAGGAAATAGCTTCTCTGTGGGAAAAGATGACATCAGATTGCATGCTTGTGTCTTGAAGTTTCCTACAGATATCTCCATTTTCCTCAGCGTTGCTTGTTTCATACACAATTACTTGCCTAAGATAGCCATTTAGCAACATAACATAAAGAGCTGCTTCTGTTCGAATAAACATCAGTAATACTAAGTGTGCATAGCCCAGTGTCGGTCACTCAGCGTGTTGTGCACTGCTAACGCCACACTACGTCCTGCTAATTGGGAGGCTGAAAGATAAGGGGAGCACAACCGGCTGCCTGGATCTACCAGTTCTATCATATTTTATGCAAAAGCCATAAACAGACTATTTCTTTTCTTCCAAGTTGCCTATTGTGACATTTATAAACAGGAACCTGGCAGCATGTCAATGGTGCAAACTGATTTCCTTTTCTAAATACAATTTTAAAAAGCAAATAAACAAGGTTATGCCTGCTAATGAAACATTATATGCCATACTGGAGCTAGTTTTTCTCAAATGTATTCTCTAGAGCAGATGGAACACCAATAAACAGAAAACAACAAACCCTTTTATAAAAAGCACATTTATAAGAAAATACATTCTCCATAGTATTTTGTCTAAGGAAAAACTGGATTATATCTGTAATGTTATCTTGGGGACCCAATTATGGTCCCATTAGATTGCTGTAAACAAGGGAGCTTGCCATGAATTTCAAATGGAGAAGCAGTAGTAAGGAACTTGAAAAGGAAGAAAAGAGATTTGCCAGCATACTTACTAGGTGTAAGTCCTAGAGGCCTCGGTTGAAATCAAGGTCTTTTTGTGCTAAAATCTGTACAGACACATTGATGGACTACACTTGCCCACAAGACAAGAGTCCAGAGACAAAGCAAGGAAAGAGGAAGGAAGAGAGAACAAAAGTGATTTTTGTAGCCAAAAATCAGGACTCAATGGAAGGGGTCTTTTTTGCACATCCAGTGTCTTATCCAGTATTTTTGCACTGTTTTCCTGTATCTAATGTATGATTTCAGGAAACTTTAGATTAAAAAAAAACAAAACAAAACACATAAGAAACCACAGCATTATAAGCTCTACTTTGAGTTTTTTCCAGCACTATCATGTCATTTCTGTAAATCAGACAAGAATGCACGTATAAAGTGGATACTCAAAGAACCTTCTCAAAGTAGGTGCATGTCAACTTTTGCAGGACAAGCAATTAGACATCCAAAAGCGGCTGCCAAATCTGGAGGCCAGTCAGAGGGTAGTTGAAAACCTGTCTTCCCTTTCTTTATTGTAAGCAGTTTTGTTTTTATCCATCGTGAAATAGAAAGCTAGGGGGAGGAGGGGGGAGAGCAGCAATCCTCCAAGAGTTGCTTTAAACAAGCCTTTGATACCACTAACTGAAGGCACTAGGCTTTTCAACATTATGCAAACCATTTATAATCAGCAAATTCACAGAGACAGCACCTTGGCATTTAAATTTGTTATATTTTATATAAAGCTTCCTTGAAATTCTCATCATTGATTTCACTTCCATAAGTTATTGTCATCATGCATGAGTTGCAGCAATGGCTGCTTGACTGCATTCAATGACCAGAACATTTTTTAGACAGAGCATTTGGTAAAGGAGGGCAAGGATGGTAGCAACAAAACAGTCAGTGATTTTCCATTCAGGCAGTTTCAAGAAGAAAACCAGCAGGCTTAACTTTTCTGCTAAGAAGTCAAGTGGAAATGCTGCTACCCGGGTAATAAAATGCATTTCCTAAATATTCTTTTAACCCCAACCCACTGTGGCAGCTGTGTTGGGCCAGGCTGGCTTGTACTGCATGGGGACTAAAAAAAATGCTGGGAAAGATCCAGGAGTCAAGGCCAACAGTGGTCTCAAAAAGCACCCAGACAGACAGTTTGCTGCATACAAGGTAGGTCATCAGAGGTTTAACCAATGGAGTGGGTTGACAAGAGGACTGGTAGGAAAAAATTATACAAAGAACACTGAAGCATCAAGCTGGGATCAAGTTTATTCACCAGACCTCCTGGGAAGTAATCACAAAGGCAAGCATGCAGTTTTGCAGCATCCACAATCTTTTTAGTTAATTTTACATTAATGTTCCAGGGTTAGTTTAGTTTGGAGTTAGTTTAGTCTGCATCTTGGGCTGGAAGAACTTGGAGAATTACGTTCATCAGAAGGCATTCAGACTCCATCTAATGAGCAAAATTAATAATCTTTGTAACCATAAGAGTTTAAAACATTAGGGTTTAGGAAGGCAATCAGACTTCTACATAGAAAGCAAAAAAGTTAAATACTCTTCTAGCTAAGAAATATACACTTCCAGTGAGTACAGCAAGGGCTACAGAGAAACAGATATTACAAGTGGTCTGTGAACACTTGGAAGAAAGAGAAACCAATAGCAGTTCTCGCACTCAGAGTTCTCGCAATGCAGAGTTGACTGTCCACTGATGAATGCACGCGACTTTGGTCTTAAAGCACAGCTTTTGTTGAAGGAAAAGCTCCTGTTAACAGGAAATAAACCAAGCAAGCAAGCTGGTATGTCCCAGTATGGGACTGGGACAGCATAAGACATCAGAAATTAACTCCTTGAACTCCAAAGGTGTTCTGAGGGTCAGGTACACCAGGAACGGCACAGCCATCTTTTTCCTCACTCTGCCATGGATTTACTACATGCCTTGGAGCAAATTACTTCACATTCTTCTGCCTTACATCTAAAGCAGGATGAGTATCTTTAACAGCTACAGAGTGCTTGGAAGTGGCAAGAATTGCTTTGAGACAATACAGTATATCTATGAAGGTAATGTAACAGTGACAGAGGAGAAGGGGGTTTTTGGTAAGCAAATGACACCCCAGGACTTTAGAGTAGAATGCATTTGAATTTCAAGTTACAGAAATTACAAAAGATCATAACCAAGGTAATTTAACCAATACAGAAAAGTGTTATCTGAACACCATTAGAAGAATAGCAAGACAAAACCAGTTCTTTGGTGACTAGAAACAGGAGAGCAGAGATGGACATGCAAATTAGTAAAAGCAAAGAATGACTGCATGCTCATGTCCAGATAGCATTGCAGGATCAGTTCTTCAGAGAAGGGGAGGTCACTGGCTGTAGAAAATTCAATCAAATTAAACTATTGTTAGCTGTAGACCCAAATCTGGGCGCTAAAAATTGCAAGCCATTTTAGAAGAGTTAGGCTAAAAATCTTACTGAGGTTTTATGACAGTGGTGGTGGATGGGGTGAATGCTTAATTGTAAAAGCAAGACACATTTGGCTCAGCTTCTTCTCTGACTGGAGTAAATTGAGAGAACAACAAGCTGCCCTATATTTGATAATGCTTCCAGACAATCGTCCAGATGTACACACTTCCAGTCACACTAATTAAATGCTGTGTGGAGCCATCCTGGGGAAATTATGTACTGTTCCTTCAGAGTACCACATGCTTCTGAAATGCCTTGGTGAGGACTCACTCCACCTGAGGAGCCACAACACTCATTTTCCTAAGCAACAAGCAATTGGTCCTCCTGGAATTGTGTGACCCAGCCAACCAGACAATTTCATACAAGGAGGGAAAACATAATTTAGACAATAGAAATCTGGAGTTTCAGCTGAGCCATGAAAGAAACAGGGCAGGAACGCATCCTTGAGGAACAACCTAGCCACACATGGAGAACTGTTACTCTGAGTGCTCTCTTCCACACAGCAGCTTTTGCCTATGGAAAAGGATTGCACTTTGGAAATCCATTGGATCACACTGTCTAAGCAAAAAATAGGTTATCTAATGAGATAGCACCCTGAAGGTGATTCTGTGCATGTTTTAGCCCATCTGCCAGTTCCTTACGAAAATTACAGTGGCAGCTCCTGATCAGAGACAGTATTTAAAAGAATTAAGATGAAGATAGCTGCTAAATAGCATAACCTTCATCATTCCTGGTTATTAGTATATAGGGAAAGGCAATGTAATCCCTGTGTGATATTCTGAAAGCCATTTCCCAAACATCTCATAACTGAATGCTTGAACTTATTTTGAATACTTGGCAAGAGCTGCCAGATTTGAGACCAAAGGCTAAAAATCCAGTGCTGTTTGTGACTTAACACAAGGTTTCCTTCAAAACATGGGACACCATCTTTCACTTGTAACACACAGTTGTGAAAGGATTTGGAAAGCCGAATCTAGTGAGTCTGAATTGCTAGAGCTGGCCCAGAATTATGCCACAGTTTCACACCTTCAAAAGACATAAATAAGAAAGTTGGTAATTTTTTCTGGTTTTACTTGTGTCCCATAGAGTAAGACCAGATATTTTAGTCATCCCAACAAGATTTATTAGGTATTGTCAGGGATGCATATGTAAGTTTAGCATTCAGAAAAAAGCTATTAAACAGAAAAAGAAAGAGGGAAGGGAAAAAAAACCAAACTAAACTTAATAAGGTTAAAAGCAGAAAAAAAAAAATTTGTGTGATAATAGAGAATATTGTTTGTTGTTCTTTTAGGTTACTTGCTTTAAGGGAGAAATATGATAGTCTGAAATTTAATAAGATATGGTAAAGAGTCTGTGATGTAGGGAGTCCAAAATTATTATTCTTCCTTCAAAAAGGACAGACAACGTACTACCCTACAATACTTGGTCTGTCTCTTCTTACAGTAAACATTGCTAATGCTCCTGGAGAGGTGCTGACCTTGCTAGCCAATTACATTATGCTAATTTGTCTGTTACTACAACTCCTACAGAGGCATTCACAGCTCAAAGCAGGACAGAGATTTATATTGTCTCTTCCAAGATGCGGACTATGGACATTAATCTCTCTCTTTCCTTCCAGTTACAACTCTACATGGCAGTATCTACATGCAGTGCCACTGCACATTGAAAGCAACAGTTATTGCCGCTTTATTCGACTTAAAAGACAAGCTGTGATCCTACCTTGCCCTTTTAACAACTGTCACTCTATCTAAGAAAGCATATGCTTGCTAACAGCTGTTTTCCTATGAAAACATATGGTTTCTCATATGCTTTTGAAAACACCACAGGAATGTATTTGCTTGCTAAATGCTAGTGCCATGTCACTATATCAAGCAACAAAAATCACCAAAAGGAACGGCGATACATTTTCTGTTATATTCACGTATTATAAAAATACCTCTTGTTTTAAAGCAATAATAATAATTTAAAAAAAATCATTCATCTGAAAAGATTCAATGCAAAAATAAGGCTCATAATTTAGGACTTACACGCACTACAGTATTATTTAAAGATGAGATCAAAATGTTGGTCTTCTACAGACACGTAGCAAATCGCATGCTTCTTGCAAACAGTTTACAGTCCATACTGTATAATGAAAAAAAACCCTCAGGAGATGTGGCTCATGTAACTGCTAGAAAGATCAGAAGTTTCCCTAACATCTTTCAGTAGAGATATGATAAACAGAGTATCAAAGACAATTCAGTCACAGCAGTTTGTAATAAACTACTGCCCATCAAGTAAACCACAGTAATGACCTTTACAGGCTTCTCTCCCTCCCTCCATAATATTTAGGACATAAAAAAAAAGTACTCACATGGCCAGTTGCATGTCAAATGAGATAAAAAGCTAACTTGTTGGCCTACTTTAACTCAGATGTGTTCAGTCTAGGGCCAGGCTAAACTGAATGCTAAATATTTTGGTAAATAAAAGTTCCAGTTGTGGTTTTGAAACTGATTTCAACACCAACTGACATTAAAATGCAGAAATTTCTCGAAGTGTTCAAAGGACATTCAGGGAAGTTACATGTCAGCAGGGAAACATGAAAAATGCTGAAATGTAGCTTATGAGAAGGCCTTACAGAAATTACTCTCTAAGAATACCTCCACTTGTAAAAAAGAGAGAAAAAATATATTCAATATAGTTTATGCTCTAATATCAACACCATCAAGAAAACCAGCCATACTTTACAGCAAGATCTACTGACATACCAGTATCTCTAAGTGGTATTCCAGTACTTCTCATATAACTACAAAACTTTTACACATTTTTTATGGCAGTTAAACACAGTGTCACACACACAAAAATACCTCACACTGAAACGCTAGTGTTTTATTACCTTTGAACAGTGAGAGGGCACACACAGAAGTCCACACAAATCTGTATCACTGACTTTGCAATTTCCAGCAGATCATGTTATGCTACCACCTGCAGTTAATGCCCTGAGACATAGTCGGACTTTTAAGAAGGTGCTTAAGCACATGATGCACAGAGGTCAGGAAAGCCAATGAACAGCAAGAACTGGTGAAACTTCTGAGATACCTGGAGGTATGGCCCTTGGGCATCTGCTTGGCCCCTTTCCATGGGTTATGAATCCCTCCACGCAGCCTGGGAAGGTAACATGTGCATGGTTGGCACATATGTCCCTATGAAAGATCTAGCATTTTGCAACCTACTGGCAGATATGCAATAAACCCATACTGACCTTCTTTCTAAAGCAGCAACCAAAGACTTAATAAAATGCCCTGGGCATAGAAGACATAAGAAAACAAGTTGATTCCTTGTGCAACTGTTCCTACCAGGGAGGATCTACCAGGGGCAAGCCTAAAAGCCCTCAGAGAAGATTAAAGCAGGATGTTTCACTTGGAATGTAGGAACTGTGTCTGCAAGTGATATAAGCCAAAGGAGGGAATGGAAAGATAACCTCACCTGACAAAAAGATGCTTTGCAGTTAGCAAATAGAGGTATAAACTTGTTAGCCTGGTTAGATCCACAAGGCAATTAGGAAACCAACATTCAATGCCAACTTCTTAACAGCAGCCAGTGCTCTCAGTCCCAGAAGGCACCCAAGAGCATTCTTTTGCCTAAGGTGACCCTTTCAAGCTCAAATAGCAAGGTCAAAAAGCAAAGAATCCATGTCATGGAGGCAGTTAATATGTGGCAATGGCCAGATCTGCAACGATTCAGCATAAGAGCACAACTGAATCACATTGGGGGGCAGAGGGAATAAGAATATGTACAGTCTGCCATTCACAGGTTTCATATCCTGCCAAAAACAACAGTATTCTCATTTTACTTCATTTTTTTATCCATAACTCCAGTTCTTCCCTAGAAAAGGAGGAACAAAAGCTTGATTTACAGATACATGTCTAATTTTTCTGAATGTATCAAATAGCTTTGTGTGATAACAGGTATTTTCATAAGGCACAACAGCATGAGAAGATTTAAATGTACATACAGCAAAAATGAAATCAACTGTTTAAGATACCACACAGCATACAGCATATTAAAAAGTAATAAATACATTTATAAAACTACTTTGTTCACCTACATTTCTTTTTAGAATCAGAACACTGGCTCTTCCATCAAGCCAGTTAATTTGCTGGTAATGATGAACACATGATATATTTCTGAAGTCTCCAAAATTCAATTTTCTAGTCATTTTCCAGCTGATGAACAAAAGGAAACTGCTCTTCTTGCATACCCATCTACTCTTCAAACAGAATGATCTCTCACATCCGTAGTTCTTATTCTACAACTTGAAGAGAACACATCTTATGT
>JANIJG010025360.1:0-24582 GCA_024611175.1 Megaceryle torquata
ACAGAGGTGGTGGCAGTATTTAACATGGCCTTTGAATAAAAGTGTATTAATCGTGAGTATTCCTCATGAGGAGATTTCTAAGTGGAAACTTGAAGAAAAGGAATAGAACTGATGAGCTAGTCACAAAATATAATCAGTTACAGTAGCACGGAGAATTGGAAAATATTAATAAGTTAAATTGAGAAGAGAGCAAGGGAAAATTTCACATCACGGTTATGGTCTAGTAGAAATCTGCAAGTCAGAAAACCTTCCAGTAGTTAAAGATCATAAAAATGTTGTAGGCATCTGTCTTTCTGTCAGCAGATAGGCCTTGCTGTGGTGAGGAACAGTTTGTTCACTAACTGCTAGAGGGCTTTCATTGTTTAACTAACTTTGCAAATTAAGTTAATTATTTCAAGGGTGCTGGTTAAATAGGTGAAGCTTATCAGGATGATCTTGAGGGAGGGTGAAAGGTGGGAGACTGTTGAAAAGCAGTTTTGCTGGGGGGAAAAAAAAAATCAACAGTTGAAATAAGTTGATTTTCTGTGAATTAGTTCACCTTGTTTTGTCTCACCTCTGTTCTAAAGTGTCATAAGATGATAAGCGTTCCTTTTCTCCGTATGTCTTTAGTATGTAACAGACGCTATTAGCTGTATAGTTTTAATAGCTTGTTGGTAGGAAAATTTAGTCTAGCAGAATCTTTAAAGAAGTTTCTTCGTTACAAATAATTCTACTGGAAGTTTCTATTACAGGTAGATAAGTAGGATGCTAATTGTACATTTAGATGAACCAAAGTATTGTTGAATCCAACAAGGATCCTTTAATAGGCTAATGCTTTTTAATTTTGTTTCAGAATTCCCGAAATTCACTTTTGGCTTCTCCTGGATTTGGAGTCTCTCTCCCAAGTGCTTCCCAGTCCTTGGTATTTGGGGGTGGAAGGAGCCAATCAAATGGAGTGCTGACTCCAGAAAACAAGCCTTCTGGATTTCCTTTTGGCTGTAGTACTGGACATGAAGTGCAGAAAGATTCTGATCTATCCAAGAACTTGTTTTTTCAATGTATGTCCCAAAATCTACCTTCCAGTAACTACTTCACAGTTATTTCAGAGAGCCTGACTGAAGACACCTGTAGTCGGGACTCATTCAAGCAGTGTACAGAGAGTGTGGGTGCTGGGATATGTAAAGGTAAAATCCTTCCAACAGACACTAAGCCAGGAGCCCAGTCTGGCAGTTCCGCAGAGCGGAAGGTGCCTGTGGAATCCATGCCTACCCTTACTCCAGCCTTTTCACGAAGTCTGTTGAATGCTCGTCCTGCAGATAGTCACGAAAACCTGTTTTTACAGCCGCCAAAGCTATCAAGAGAGGAACCTTCAAACCCTTTCCTAGCGTTTGCTGAGAAAGCAGAACTTAGTCCTTTCAGTGGCTTTGCATCTTCATCTCAGACAGGGGTTTCTACTCCCTCTACACCTGTGGGTCATAAGGCCACTTCTAGCTGGCCAGAATCACTCACATGTACAGACTCTTCTCTAGCTAAGAAGAAAACCTTGTTTATAACAACTGACTCTTCAAAATTGATCTCCAGTACTCCTGGTTCATCAATTGCTGCCGGTGTTCAGAGCCCTTCCACTGTAGGGAATGGACGTTCCAGCTCACCAACCAGCAGTCTGACACAGCCTATTGAAATGCCCACACTTTCCTCCAGCCCAACAGAAGAAAAACCAGCTGTTGGGCCTGGGCAGCAGGACAATCCTCTTCTGAAAACATTCTCTAATGTGTTTTGCAGGCATCCACCTGGGTTTTTCTCTTCACAGGCTGAGTTTCCACAGGAAAACAAAGCCCCTTTTGAAGCTGTGAAAAGGTTCTCTCTAGATGAGCGGAGCTTGACATCCAAGCAGGACTCGGACTCCAGTACCAATAGTGACCTGTCAGATTTGAGTGACTCTGAAGACCAGTTGCAGGCCAAGGCTTGTATGAAGGGAATCCCAGACCACCTGATGGCAAAGCTAGGCCCCAATGCAGAGCGCAATGCTGAATTGCTGCTGGGTAAAGGAAAAGGGAAACAAGCCCCAAAGGGCCGGCCTCGCACAGCTCCCCTAAAAGGTGATAACTTGAATGCAGGGTGTTTTGGAAGAACAAGGAGGTGGGATGCTGGGATATCTCAGTGTCGTGAACTATGTGAACTAGCTATAGGTGTAAACAGCATTTATGCTTAGTAGGCAGCACATGGGATATGTGCAAGGCTAAAGCTTGATGTTTCTTCTATGTGAATCAACATGTTCACTTTGAGAAATGTTTTAAGCATGTATTTGTCAGGATAAAAGTGTGGTATGCTGCAGACTTGAACAGTCTTACTGGTTTTGCATGAATATGAGTATACAGACTTCGGAAAATATGTTTATTGGGACCAGTATCTTTTTGCTGTTACAGTTAACTAATGGATATTTACTTCTACTTTGCCTCACCCAGTTGGCCAGTCTGTGCTGAAAGATATGAGTAAGGTGAGGAAGCTGAAGCAGTCAGGTGAGCCTTTCCTTCAGGACGGCTCTTGCATCAATGTAGCTCCACATCTGCACAAGTGTCGGGAGTGCCGTCTGGAGCGGTACCGCAAATTTAAGGAGCAAGAGCAGGATGACTCAACTGTGGCGTGTCGCTTCTTCCATTTCCGGAGGTGCTCAAATTCTTCCTTTCTTCGTATGTAGTCTATGTGCAGAGCTTGGACCATGTCCAAGCACAAAGTAATTATATTTTACTTCCATAATATGCTGGTGTACAGTCATGAAGATTTTGAGTGTCTTTCATTTCCCTGCATCACCTGACTGGAATTCCCTCACTGGGGCGGGAAGGACTACTGCTGGAAGATACATCCCTATGATCCTAAGTGAGCCTCCAGGTCCAGCCTCACAAGATTGAATTTTCTTTGTTTGGTAGAACTTTACTGATGGATAGCAGTTTGTATGCACTAACTGTTCATAAGTAGTTCAGAACAGAGATACGGTTTCAAGTTGGTCAACAAGTAACTGAATATTGCCAGCATGAGGCTAATGTTTTACTAGGTTTTGTGGAGAACAGAGCTGATTTTTTAGGACTAGGACACTGTTTGTGTTTTCTCTGTGTTGCGTACATGTCTTAAAGTTCTTTGACCTGTCATGCTTGTCTTCATCTTCCTTAACTGCCTATTCTAGCAAGTGCTATGCATCCTTATTCAAAAAGATACTTGTTCACTTTCTGACATATAAAGGATGAAATGAATTTTTAGTATGTACCACCAATCTAGTCAGGTTTATAGCTGCTGCTCTTCTTGAGCTTGTTAAAAATTAATATAGCTTTGCAGTTAAAGGCAAGATTGGTTTTGCTTGAAAATTAAGTTACCTTTAATATTGGCAGGAGACGTTTAGGGTTCTGTAACTTACGTTGTTCCAACTTCAACAGCTACCGATAAAACAGTTGTGATTCATCTCTGTGGAGAGCAGTGGCAAGAATAGTAGGTATGATCAGGATTTTTGCATATGTTCTAATGTGAACTGTTAGAACAGTTGCCAAGTGCCAGCAGCCTGTGCCAGAACTGAAATACTGGTTTCCCAAAAGTTGGGAAATAACTTTCTGCTGAGTTAAAATAGAGAACGAGAACCATGCAGAATTTTACAAGCAGCAAGCCAAATAACTGGATTTCTTTCACTTAATAGTGTAGAGAAATGTGACTTACCAAGCTGTAGCAATTTCCTGTATAGGGAATTCCCCAGCAGTGCTTACTGGGATGTGGAGATTAATCTAGAGGTTTTGAGGCCATTGCCTTTGTGTACCGTATTGTGTGTTACTTGGATTTGCATAGTATTTTTACTGGCTGTAACACTCCAGCTCAAGCTTCTCCCCTGCCCTGTCCCGCTTTCTGGGTTTATATTCTGACATAGATGGCATTATAAGTTAATTAAAGGTGCTTGAGCAGCTTCTCAGTTACTCCATCCTGTTTTCTGCAGGCTGGTATTTACCCGGAAAGGCATTCTACGAGTAGAGGGTTTCTTGAATCCACAACAGAGTGACCCTGATGCCATGAGCCTATGGATTCCTTCCACCTCCCCTGCAGAGGGTATCGATCTGGAAACTTCCAAATATATCCTGGCCAATGTTGGGGACCAGTTCTGCCAGCTTGTTATGTCAGAGAAGGAGGCAATGATGATGGTGGAGCCACATCGTAAGCTGGGCTTTTGACGTGTTTTTTGTCCATCATCCCTGTGTAATGTGTGTACAATGCAGTGGAATAGAGTTGAAAGTGTGGCGTAATTTCTTCTTCAAATGCTTCTCCTTTTCTTCTAAAGAAAAAGCTAATATTTGTGTGTGTGTGTGTATAATTGTGGGACCAATACTCGGGATTTTTTCTTCTCCCCAGGAACATCACATAAAAGTTCAGGGCTTTCTAGGGAGGGAGGAGTACCTGCATTCAGCCTGCAAGGACCCAGTTGAGCAACTAGTTGCCAGCTTTGCCACTGCAAGGGGAGTGGGTTTAAAATAATTTTTCTAAAAGCATCCAGTGAAGTCTGTCACATGGAGAGCTCTGATTGTTCCCTTTAGCTTCTGGAATGTACAAGGGCAGCCATTTGGAGTGGACTTCCCTTTCCTCAGCAGATGGGTTGGTTTAGAATCCAAAGAGTTGTCAGGCATCCAATTAGTAAAAGTAAATATGCATTCTTCTTAGTTTTATAAGTTCACATTGCTTGTTCATAAAACCAGCAGAAGTTTTATAACTTTGCTGTAAGTTCCTTAAGTGCTTGTTGAAATTCAGCTACTACAGAACTCTGTAAGGTGCTCTGTGTGCACGTTGGGACTTGACCTTACCTGCTCTTAGAGATGTTAGCGTCACAAGACTAGCAACTCAAAGAATGTGTCTCTGAATGTAAAAAGCATGTGTTTCTGTACTCTGCCTTCATGTCATGTTTCTGTGAATTGTTTATCAGTGTTACTATGATAGTCTCAGATTAGATGGGAGAAGTGCAAAATGTCCAAGCAATAATTCTAATGTTCCTTCTCTTTATAGAGAAAGTGGCATGGAAGCGAGCAGTACGTGGCGTGAGGGAAATGTGTGATGTATGTGAGACAACACTTTTCAATATTCATTGGGTTTGTCGCAAGTGTGGTTTTGGGGTCTGTTTGGACTGTTACCGGCTGAGGAAGAATCGTCCGCGTAGCGGTGAGTACTGGATTTATTTTTTTTTTCCTTCACCGTAACCGTTGAACTGTCTGGCTATCAGCAGGGATAATTTCTGGGAAGTTGCTGAAGTTTTTGGGGAAGGCTTAGTGAGTATCAGCTTGGGATGCTGGAGTGTTGGAACTTTGGCACTACTGTCGTATATGCTGCTGTTCTAGTCTTCATTTCCTTAGATACCTGTGTTTTATCTGTTTGGTTAGAATTTTATTATTAAAATTGCAATGTCAGCTGGCATAGGCTGTGTACTGAGACAGACTACTGTAAAGTTTTCCTGGGAGTGTAAAAGAAAAATTAAGTCCCATCTTAACATTTCAGAACCGTCACAAGATGAACTAGAAAGCAGACGTTGCAGAAAACCCCTTTCTGTTACAAGGAGTTAGATTGGAAGGTTTTCTTCTTTATTTGATTCCTTGATGCGCTAGGGTTTGTAATGCAGGAAGAAGTTCAGTAAGCTCCAGTTTAACAAATAGATTCACACTGTGTTTACAAAAGTGAATACCTGATTGCTCTTTGTGTATTTTACTAGATTGAGACGACTGGTAGCATGGCTGCTGGTTTATATCATTGTGCGTTAATCCCAGTAGGCAGCTAAACACAGTTCTGCCACTTGCTCGCTCCCCCATGGCACTGGGACTGGGAAATAAGAAGGGAAGAGTAAAAGCAGGAAAACTTGCAGGTCAAGATAAAAAAAAACCATTTAGTAAGAGAAATACAAAACACAAAACAAAGCAAGTGATGCAAAGGCAATCACTCTTCACCTCCCATGGGTAGACTGTAGCCCAGCAGTTTCCCAAGCAAAAGATGGCTAGCCTCCTCAAACTCTCTCCTCTCTCTTTTTATTGCTGAGTGTGACATATGGCATGGAACATCCCTTTGTTTAGTTTGGGTTATCCCCTTGGTGGTATTCAGTCTCTACCTCTTGAGCACCTCCAGTCTATTCACTGTGTGTGTGTGGGTAGAGTAAGAAACAGAGGTGACCTGGACACTATGCAAACACTGTTCAGCAATAGTTAAAATATTAGTGTATACTCAGCGTTGTTTTGGTCACATGTCTAAAATAAAGCACCACACAAGCTGCTATGTATAAAATTAACTCCATCCCAGACAGATGCAGTATAATAATGTGGCCTATGAAATGACTGCCAGGATACACCAGAAGAGAGCATAACAATCTTTAAAATGTGGTTAACCAGGGTACAGTGAAAATAGGTGAAATAAGTAGAATAGAGTTTCTTCTACCTGGCACTGTATGCGTTTGGAAAAAGTATTTGTCGCTGAATGTATCACTGAGAGAATGTGGTACAAGGATGTCCATGATTCAAGGGCAATAGTCTTTTAACACATTGTCTTCTCACATCAAAGAAATAAATACAATAACCTTATCCGTACCAGGTGAAAATTAAAAGTTTTCCAGGGCATATGAGAAGTTTTTACTCACCAATGTCCAGAGGAGGGTCAGCATTGAAAAGATTGATGTTTTACAATGTCTAATGATAGTGGTGCGTATATCTGTATATATAGTGCTTATTGATGATGCTTTCGCAAAACCAGTGTTGTAGCTTTGCGGTGTAGAAACCACCTACGCGGATGCAAGTTCTAAAGGATCCTGAAATGGTTTTATATGATCCTTCTCTTATTCTACCTCACTCAGTCTTTCCCCTCACCTTCCTTTTTAAAGGAAGAGATTGGCATGTAGTTTATGCAGCTACGTATTTGTAGACTCAACTTGGTTTTAAAAAACACAATTTTTTCAGACAATTAATTTAGTTACTTGTTAGCTTTGTAAGTAGATACACTGACAGGCGAGCATAGTTTCCTCTTCCTGGAACTGATCAGCAGATACATGTTGTTGAAAAAGCTTTGGAGATAACAAGAAAAGAAAAAATTACTCTATATCTTAGGAAGTCATCATGAGAACAAGAGTATGATATTTAAAAATGAGGCTAGAAGCGAAGATTTTTAGGTGATTGAAATTAGCAAGCTACTAGAGATCAAGGGGAAATGACTGTGGTAGTTTTCTAATCTGAAGAGACAAAGAAGGTGCTATAGATCCTGTTCTAATGGTCTGCGTTTATAGTTTATTTCTGAGATCACCAGGTTAATCTCCTGCACTGTAAAGAATCTAAAGAAACAATACTAATAGAGAAATATTCTGTATTGTACAATTTTAGTGACTTTTGTACAAAATGATGATTTTTTTAATGGGTCTATTCCAGAGACAGAGGAGATTGGTGATGAGGAAGTCTTCTCATGGCTGAAGTGCGCAAAGGGTCAGTCTCATGAACCAGAGAATCTTATGCCAACACAGATCATTCCTGGTACAGGTAATGCTTGAAACATAAAAGGAAAAATTCAAAATCTTGTCTCAATTCTGAGCAAGCAAGTGGAGTGAAGCTGTGTCGGGGGAAGTTCAGGTTGGACATTAGGAATAAGTTATTCCCTGAGAAGGTGGTTGGTCATTGGAACGGGTTCCCCAGAGAACTGGTCACGGCACCAAGTGTGTCAGAGTTCAAGTAGCATCTGGACAACTCTCTTTAGTCATATGGTATAGTGTTAGGTGGTCCTGTGAGGAACAAGGCATTGGACTTTATGATGGGTCCCTTCCAACTTGAGATACTCTATGCTTCTCCTGGGAGGAATTTCGCTCCCCCAGTCCGTACCTTGAGGTTCAGGGGCTTGAAAGAGAGAATAACACTGAAAACTGAGGAGGGGGGAAAGGGGTGGAAATTCTTGAGTATCTCAGCTTTCTCCTTGTCAGCTGTCACCAGCTCTCTTGTCTTAGCGGGGTAGGGGCGTGCATTTTTCTTTCCTCTTCCTTTTCTGGCCAGCATACCTGTCCAAGTCCTTGCTATTCTTTGCATCTCTTGCCAAATTCAGCTCCAGCTGTGCCTTAGCTTTCCTCATCCCATCCCTGCAAGTCCAGGCATTGTCCTTATATTCTTCCCAGGGTATGTGTTGCTGGTTCTATTGCCTGTGCATTTCCTTCTTACATTTTAGTTTGACCAGGATGTGGTCCTTACTGACCCATGCTTTTCTCCTGCCTTCCTTGTTTTTTGTTTGTCTGTTTGTTTTTTGTTCGTTACACATGAGAGCTGTGAACTGTGTTCAGTTCCTTTGTTGCTGGGGGCAGTTTTGCAGGGGATTCCATACTTTTTTTTTTTCCAGCAACTGAAAGTTTGCTCTCCTAAAATCTATCATCCTGACTCTACCCTTCACCTCGCCCATATCCTCCAAGATAGTGAATTCCACCAGGGTACAATCACTGCAGTTCAGGCCGCCCCCAGTCTCTCATTAGTTCTTCAGTGTTGGTGAGAAACAGGTCCCATAATGCTTCTCCTCTGATGTGGCCATCTGTCTCCTGGATTAAGAATTTATCTTCCACACTCTCCAAAAGTCTCCTTGGCTGCTTGCAGCTTGCTGTGCTGCTTTTCCAGCAGGTGTCAAGGTGATTGAATTTCCCCATCAGGACCAGAGCCTGTGAGCATTATGCTTCCTCTAGTTGAAGTAAGAACATTTGTCAACAGGCTCCCCTTGGTCAGGTGGCCCTTGGTAAACACCAGCAGTGAGGTTTTCTTTATTAACTTGGCCCTTAATTTTTACCCATAAGCTCTCAACCTGTTCATCAGTGGGTTTCAAAGACAGCTCTTTGCAGGCATTCTGCTCTTGTATATAGAGAGCAACATCCCGCCGCGGTGCTTTGATTAAGTGATTTGTCCCATCTTGTTTCAGCGATAGTGATTAGATCATAGCTTTTTAGTTGCATAATGAATTTCTGCTCCACCTGCTTGTTAGCCGTGCTGCATGCATTGGCGTATAGAGGCATTTATCTTAGCTATCAACTTTGTCACTTCTTGAGAGGAACATGCCCAAATTCCTTTGAGACGTTTCACAGGTGTTTTCCTCTTGGTTCCTAATACATCAGCTGCCCCTGGCTCTTCTCTGTTACACAAACCTTCCATCCCCTTCCCCCACTAAATCTAGTTTATATCTTTTCCGTACAAGTCTGTCCAACTTGGTAGCATAGACTCTCTTGCCCCATTTAGGCAAGTGAATCCCATCAGCTTCTAAGAGACCTGGCTTCTCAAAGGTAGATTTGTGATCATAAAAGTCAAACACTTGAGTATGGCACCAGCCATGCAGACAGGCATTCATTTTACTACCTCTTTCGTCTTACGGAGAGGATAGAGGAGAACATCACCTCTAGATCCTTTTGACATTGCTCCGAGGGATATATAGTCTTTTTTGACGGTTCAGAGTTGCCTCATTGCAGTATTTTTGTACCCTATGTGGAACAGTAGGAGCAAATGATAATCTGTAGGATTTGCCAGGCTTGACAGCCTCTCGGTGACATCGCAAAGCTAGTGCTAGCAAAGTTCTTCACACTATTCAGAGACAAGTGTCTCGTAGTGTGTGATCTTAAAGATACTTAGCAGTAATATTAAGACAAAAAACAAACCACCCCCCCTCTGGATATATGTTATATTTAAGCCTTGTTTTTAGATTTCTTTACATGTGACAGTAAAGATTTTAACTTTATTTCCAGCACTTTACAATATTGGAGACATGGTTCATGCAGCACGAGGCAAATGGGGTATTAAAGCCAATTGTCCATGTATTAACCGGCAGAACAAATCGGTGTTGAGGCCGGCTGTCACTAATGGAATATCACAGGTATGTAACTTGAGGCTGAAATTACCTTTTAGACATTACATTTTTAATATCTTTAAAAAGTTAGATCCTTTAGACTAACCTGTTGTGAAACACAACCTTTATTTTCTCTGTATATATTCTGAGTGGTTTAGCTTAGTGAAAGTCTTCTGGGATGTGTGCTGCAACTGTTACTTACCAGGTGCATATTTGGGCTAATACTCATATAGAGGCTGGGTAGGAATTAATTTGTATTGCTATTCTATCTTTAAATAAACTGCTATAAGTAGCTTGCAACATGTGCATTTATTTAGTTACAGTTCCTGAATGTTAATACTGAATCTAGAGCAGTTGTGTTACTGTTCCCCCAAAAAGACCTCCTGGAAAAAAATGAAACCAAAAAGCCTAGGCTTGTGTTAAAAGATGACAAGATGATGCCGTGGTAAGAGTTCACACCACGATGCAAGGTCTAATGTACTCAGAGAAGCAGCTCCCGTACTCTGCTACTACAGAAGCATAGAGAATCTTTATTGTGTACTTAAAGCAAACAAACAAAGCCAACAAACAAACACCAATGCACTGGATAAATAAGTGTCTCCAGAGTTGAACTCTTCCCTTTATTCAACATTTAGCAGTTGTTTATATTTTTTGTTTTAGCTTCCAACTGTAAATTCTAGTGCATCAGTCTCTGGAAACGAGAGCACCTTTTCCACTGGAGCAGGGACAGCGGGAGTGGGGCAACTAGAAATGGACACTGTTCCAAAATCTGAGGCAACTGATAGTAGGACAGAAGAATCTGCAAAAACAGACACGTTACCAACCAGTAACACTGGTGAAATAAAGACTAATAGGCCGCTTTGTCCAGAAACAGCTCCATCATCAGCCTTACACTGGCTTGCAGATTTAGCAACGCAAAAAGCAAAAGAAGAAACAAAAGGTGAGCAGAAGACATGCCCTCTGGGGGTGGAATTAAAAGATACATTATAAGGAACTGCTTGGCTACTGTTTCTTTGTGAGAGTGCCTCTCAATAGAGAAGAACATGGTCGCTTTTCTTCCTTTGCCTCTTAGAACCAATTTTCTTTTACAGGTTTAGGAGTATGCAAAGCTGGAAAGATGATGATACAGGAAGATAAAAATAGTTTTGTGACTCCCAGTTTATTTCAGTTCCAGTTCTTGTATTTATTTTCTAAGTAATAAGCAGCTGGTATCCTGATATAAAATAATAGTAATCAATTTCAGATGCAGCTTTGCAAGTTTATTACTATCCAAGTAAATAAAGCTGTTTGGTGTGCTTTGTGAAAAGTGCATTTCCAAAGAATTGAGAGAATGTGTTCCTCTTGGAGGGTCAGATGAAAGCTTAGAACTTCTTTAATACTCAACAGTTTGAGTGTGATTCTCAATATGAAATAACTGTTTACAAAATACACCTCCCAGTTGTCAGCGGGAGCATGCCTAACACAGAATGCATTCCTGTCTATTTGTCTAGCAGGAACCACTTCATATGTCAATATTAAAATATTCATGACTCTTTCACTAGTTTTTGCAGAGCTTAGTCACGGTGATATTTTGACTACAGTTAAAATTTGAAATATTTCATACCGAAACATTAATTCAGGAGGTCAAGGAAATGTTTTTTAATTGAGTCTAGTACACAGTTGTGGTTTCTTGTGTATCAGACACTTTGAGATCAGATCTACTACTACAAAACCGTAACAGCATATGAAGGGTAAAATCTATCTGAAGGATATGATCTCTTTGAGGTGCCTCATTCACCGTTTCGGTGTTAATTTGCCTTTACCACAAGATTGTATCAATATCCTATTTAATACAAGAGCAAATGATTTCAGAGAACTTTGTGATCGTTTGAACTTTGCCTTTTTTCTTTTTTCTTTCTTTGGTGTGCGTTTGTTTGTTTCCTCTGCAATGTTGATATTTATCTTGCAGAATCGGGATCACTGAGGTCAGTTCTTAATAAAGAGTCCCATTCGCCCTTTGGATTGGATTCCTTCAACTCCAGTACGAAGGTTTCCCCACTAACCCCAAAGCTGTTTAATAGTCTCTTGTTGGGCCCAGTGACATCCAGCAACAAAGCTGAAGGCTCCAGTCTCAGAGATCTACTACACACAGGGCCAGGAAAGCTTCCTCAGGTCCCATTAGACACAGGAATTCCCTTTCCACCAGTCTTTTCTGCAGCTTCTACGGTAAATAATTTTGTATTCCTTCATTGGTATCTCTTCTAGGGAAGAATTACATGATAATCTAAGATTTTTCATCTATGTGTTTTTCTAGTATCTTATTCTTGAATGTTGAAATAAATGGAGTATCTCCACAGCTCACCACCCCACAGATTTGTAGAGAATTTTTGTGCTAATTACTAGTTTGTGGTTTGGTCTACTACTGTTGGGGAGACGCTATTCCTTGCAAGAGTCCAGGAGAATTAAATATAGCCTTTTAATTGACAATCATTATCCCTATGAAAGTTCACTTTAAATTCCACATCTGTTTTAAAATATTGTAAGAGCGTACCACAGAAAAAGACAAAAAACTATGAGTAAACCGGTTCCTTAAAAGAAAATTATGCATACTTGAAAGGCATTTAAGATAAAATAGGCATTTTAAGAATTTAGGCTGTAGTTGCTCTTTTGGTTGCTTAATCGGGAATAAGGATACTTTGTTTCTTTTTCATCTTTCTAGGAGATTCTGTTGTAAAGAGTAGATAGCCCTGACTGTAATAGTTGAACTGCCTGTTATCTATGTCATGGCCTCTAAAGTCAGAGTAAAGGTACATTTTCAAGACCATCATAAGAAGACGATGTTATGATCTAGCTTTACTTGCATAAGGCAGGCTGTGGAAAACTGATACAATCCCAAGCAGCAGTACAGGCTGGGGTCTGACTAGCAAGGGTGTAGCCTTTCTAAAAGGAGCCTAAGGTCCTAGGAGGACAGCAAGCTAAACGTGAGTCAGCACTTTGCCCTTGCAGCTGCAAAGGCAAACCTGCAGCTACACCAGGAAGCATACATTGGAGCACGTCCAGCAATGCAGTTACTCCTCTCAGCACTTGTTACACCATACCCGAAACAATGTTTTCAGTTTTGGTCTCCCCAGTTAGAGTGACACTGAATAGGGCCATGAAGAACTATTGAAATGTTGGAGAGCTTGATACATGAAGAAAGATTGAAGAAACTGTTTATCCTAAAGAAGAGAATGCTTTGAGGATCTGATTAATCTTATATCTAAAAGGTGGTTATAGAGAATATGGAGGTACTCCTTTCACAAGAGTGCATGGTAATAGGGCAAGAGACAATGGACACAAGTAGCTTCGGGGGAAATTCTATCTGGATATAAGAAAAATTTCTCATTTTATGTTCAAGCAATGGAATAGGCTGCCCAGAGGAGCAATGTTCCTTGTTCCTCAACTCGGCCAAGAGTAACTTAACCTGATTTCAACAGAAAGTTATGCCAGATGATCTGTAGGTCTTCCTTCTGACCTAGACTCTTCCATAATTCCATGAATATTTTTTACTGAACTAAGATCTTCGGTTATGAATAGTGTTGTCTTTTAG
Source organism: Megaceryle torquata (assembly GCA_024611175.1). Taxonomy (NCBI): domain Eukaryota; kingdom Metazoa; phylum Chordata; class Aves; order Coraciiformes; family Cerylidae; genus Megaceryle; species Megaceryle torquata. The sequence goes on from JANIJG010025360.1 coordinate 13,391, forward strand.
ATTGATGGCTCTGTGTATGGTAAATTTTCTGTCTACTGAACTTAAGTTTTAAAGATAGAACAATTTTTCCACTAATAGTTTTTGCTGCTGCTGTTCACTCAGCTTCCAGTCCCTGGGCTGTTGTGAGGTTGTTTGTTTGTTCGTTGGGGTTTGTTTTTATTTTTGTTTGTTTGTTGGGGTTGGTTTGTTTGTGGGGTTTTGTTTGTTTGTATATTTTGGGTTTTGTTGTGGTGTTTTTTGGTTTTTTTTTTTTTGAGGAGCAGATAGGGTGTGTTGGGGTTTTTTTGGCTAGTATCAACAGCTCTTTGATGACAGAAATGTATCAAACCCCTGTGCCCTCCTGTAGGTGTCTTGTGAATAGCAATTCAGTCAATGTTTATCTTCTGTTGAATATATGAAATACATTTCGTGTCTGGAGTATCTTGCCTTAGGCAGGGCCTATAGGCAGGCTTTTTTTGTTTAAGATAAAACCACAGAATTTAAGATTGTGTCATCAATTTCTTCCCAATTTTAAACATCCCTTGAGTAGTTCTAAATGTCCTGTGAGGAGCATGGATGGCACAACCAGAGAGGCTGTAAGCACGTTTTCTTCTCTGTCAGTGTTTGCTTAATGTTCCCATATTTGTCAGCGTACCTGTGCCAGGGTTGAATTCACTCTCTTAGTAATGGAATGAGGAAAATAGAAAATGGGTAAGTGTAGTTGAGATATTAATGGAGTTAATAAGAATATGAAGCACTTTTACCATTAAAGTAAAAGAGTTTAGATCACTTACGTTTTCTATTCGGTGATTGCTTGCAGTAGTATTTTTCTAGATAGTCTGTAGCAGGTTATTTTAAGTTTGCTATTACAAATCAGGGCCATAGCCGTTTCTGTTCTTACTGGATACATGCCTGTCTCTGAGCTGATTTGTTAAGTGTTGCATGTTTTTATGATAGCAAGATGGCTGTGATTAATATCTGAATGAGAGCAGGTATGCATTAATGTTTATGCTGTTTCAAGATTAAACTTACCTCTGGATTTACATTTTCTAGGGGGCCAAAGGTAAGGCCAGCCTACCTAACTTCTTAGACCATATCATTGCTTCTGTGGTGGAAAATAAGAAGACGTCTGATGCTGCAAAACGAGCTAGTAATTTAGCTGACACACAGAGAGAGGTGAAGGAAATGGTAATGGGCTTAAATGTGCTGGATCCACATACTTCCCACTCTTGGCTGTGTGATGGTAGACTCCTTTGCCTTCATGATCCTAGCAACAAAAACAACTGGAAGATCTTCAGGGAATGCTGGAAACAAGGCCAGGTGGGTGATGACAAATAGTCAACCCTTACTGCATCCTAAAATTTTAACCTATACCTTGGTTATTGACAAGTCCATTCAAGATTTGGCCAGTTGTTCCTGAGTGAATATGATCATTTCAGCTGTAGTGCTGTAAACAGGGGACGCGGTGACCCTGTTCGCTCCATGCTGTACTGACTCAAGCCCACATGCTCTTGCACGTTGAACTTTTCCCAGCTTACCCATATGACAGTATGGCTGTGACAACATTTTTAATTGTGATGTGGTTTGTGATGAACCTGCTCTACTACAGCCCACTATAGTGAATCTACTAAGATTTCCTGCATGCATCCTAGTATCTGTCCCGTACTTGATACTTAATAGCTGCAGGAAAAGGTCCATTCCTTCCAGCTGCAGCACGTAGAAGAATCAAAGTGCTGCATGCAGTAATTTCTGCTGAAATTTTGAGTGTGCTTGATGCAGTGTCTCATCCTGAGCCTACAGCCTGTGTGAACTGAAGTATTGTTGTGGACTCAGCACTGTTCTGGACTGTCTGTGGGGTCATAAACTGGTTAGGCCTTCAGTCAAGAGACTGGACCTTAGACCTGCTGCCAGCATAGCCACTTTTCAGATTTCAATCCATGGTGAATCTACAGATTCAGATTTCTCCAGAGAGTTATTAGGATTATTAAGCATTATTAAAAGGTGAGTAGCCACTGCTGCAGAGGAACTGCACCCGTAGGTCCATCAATGTTCAAACTGTGTTCTGCTGTTATTGTGCTAATCTTCTTGGTACTAACACTGCATACTTACTTGTGGTCGCTCACAAGACATGAAGACTGCTAACCTTTGGCAGAGGAACAAATATGTTCCTCCTTTGGCATTCAGGTTCCATTCCTGCCAGAAGTAGTTTTGTTTAGTGCATTTCATGGGACTGGGCATGGACATCACTAGCACGTAGGCATGAGAAATGCAGAGAGGACTGTGGCACCACCAACCACCGAGTTACCAGTTCCCGACACCCGTAACCAACTCTTTATAGGTGGAAGAGGCTGCTGTGTAGCACAACCTTGCTTGTCTGTCTACAAACTTAACTTGCTGCTGGTATTGCCAGCTTTCCCTCCGATTGCAGTTACCTTCTGATTTTTATTTTTTTTTTTTGAGTGCATAGGGGTCTTTTCAGTTTTTTTGAACATGCTGCATCTTTCTGATTTATGAGGGATTTCAGATGATTCTTTTTCAGTGCTCTGGATTCAGTCATCTGCCTGACTTGACAACGAGCTCCTTAGTTTCTGGTCCGTATACTCTGATAATTTTCTCAACCCTCTCTGTCGGCAAATATTACTCTCTCTGAGGAGGATCCTAAATACTTTGGGAATACTTAGAAAAGCTCTGTTTGTCAGTTTCTCTGCAGATGAGACTGGTTAATCACCAGGTGCAAGATGCTGCCTGTGGCTGTGGGGTTTTTGACTTCTAATGAATCCTGAGAGTCTCCTTATGGAGTCAAGATGTGACCTGGGGCTCTTTAGCTGGGGAAGAGAAGCCTGAAAAGGGATCTGATCAATGCTGAGCAATACCTAAAGGGCCGGTATCAAGAGGATGGGGCCAGATGCTTTTCAGTGATGTTCAGCGACAGGACAAGGGGCAATGGGCACAAACTGGAACACAAGAGGTTCTATCTGAACATGAGGAAAAGCTTTATGACTTTGAGGGTGTCAGAGCCTGGCCCAGGCTGCTCAGGTTGTGGAGTCTCCTTCCCTGGTGAGATTCAAAACCTGCCTGGATGCAGTCCTGTGCAACTTGCTCTGGATGACCCTGTTAGAGCAGGGGGGCTGGACTAGATGATCTCCGGAGGTCCCTTTCAACCCCTACCACACTAGGTTTCTCTGATTACCAATCTTCTGTCAGATGTGTAGCTTGCAGTGTTCAGCACCTTCCAAACTGGTGTGTGCTCAAAGGCTCTGGCTACAGCTGTCATGCTCATGTGACCCTCTTTGTTTTGCCCCAAGGTGTGCTATTGATGCTTATGGATGACTATCATTCAAAGCTCCCCTTGTATAGCAACAAACTAGTTCCTTGCTCATACAAGGATTCTTCAGTGGTGTTGCACTCAAATTTTCTGCTGAAATGTAGAAAGCAATCTAAGTGAATCTCTCTCTTTTCTTACAAGAGACAACAGGTGACCCAGGCAGGCATCCAAAGGTTAGCTGGGAAAAACCTCTTGGCTACTCTCCCCAGCACAATAAATAATGCACACTGGACACTAGATCTGAGTCATATGAAGATCTTAGCTATCGTAGCATCCCAGATACCCTTAATGTTTGGGTAACAAATGACACTCTACATGTAGTATAGAAAGAGCAACATTTTTCAAGTTCTTTGTCTTAGAAATTGGCAGAAATAAGTCGAACTCTGTCTTATCCCGGAATTCACTAGGAGACTATAGGATTATTTCTTTCTGAAGCTGTTCAACAAGAGCATTTTGCTCTTCTGAACATGGATGATGTTCGTGTAGGGATGCTGTTCAGGATTCTCATCCTGTAGCAACCTGTTCTTTTCTAATTTTTCATGCTCGACGTTCTCTTTTTTGAGATACTGATTATTTGGGCAGTGTTTGAGGGTTTTTTACTTGTTTTCTCCCTGTAGTACGAGAGCAGTTCTGGCAGGAAGTGTCTATCAACAAAATCTGCTATCCTTTTGTCTTGTAACCCTAGCTGCGTTCTTTACTAGAGAGAACAGTTTCTTCCATGAAAACTCTCTGCTTAATAGCTGGGAGGGTTAAGTAGATTATTATTATTATTATTATATTTAAGTGATAAAGTGAATACAGCAGGGATTAAAATGTATTATTTTCCTGGAATGAAGATGACTATTTTATCCATCAGCTTAATGTCAACCTGGCAGCAGCTTCCACCCATCCTGTGAAAGGTACTGTTATTTTACTCTTCATCCATGATCCCTAGGTTTTTGTAGAAGATGATTAAAACCTTTCCTTTGCCTTAATGTTTACAACTCCTGCTGTGACCAGGGAATATATTTAAACTTGGGATCAGTGTATCTGCTCTGTCATCTTAGGGTGGTTTGCTGTTTGTCAGGGCCTCACATTTGGGAGATAATGGTAAGACTGATAAAGCTTGTCTGTCCCTCAGATATTTACCCTCTGCTGCTTTTCCATACTGGCACAAACAATACTACCAGGGAGACCTGGACAGTGTCAAGAGTGACTGTGTGCCTCTGGGAGTAGTAAAGCTGTGGAGCCCAGGTGGTTTTCTTAATCTTGATGGCGAGGGGTAGAGGGGTGGATTGATTGTGCATCTCAAGCCATTGTTTGCACAGCTGGTTTCAAAACCAAGGTTTGGGGTTTTATGGTTGTGGGAACTTCTCTGAGGATTGAGGTTTGCTTGGAAGAGATGGGATCCATCTAAGCGAGGCAAAAGTATCTTTGCCAATACTGGACAGCCCAATTAGGAGACCTGTAAGCCAGGAACAAGAAGGGAGGAGAGAGTATGACCAGTGATCAAGAAAGGAATTAGTTGATTGGGTTGGCAAGCAGGTAGTACAGGGCGATGAGAACAAGAGAAATCTCATACTTAAGAGAACAGGGATGAAAGATGTCCACCTTAAGTATATGCAGATAAGTAAGGAACTGTGTACATCAGTGTTGTGAGAAAACTGTTGTACCATTTCTGGGAAAGCAGCCTGACTAGGCATCTTCTGAAGTGCCTGTACACTAATGCATACAGCGCAAGGAACAAACAGGAGAAATTACTGTGCAGTTGCCTGGCCACAATCTCATTGGTATGATGGAGAAGCAGTGGGATAGCTCATGCAACTCTAGTTTGGCAAGGGATGGGTACAGCCTGTTCAGCAATGACAGGCCAGGAAGATGAGGAAGGAGCAGAGATGTTTCTTAGGGAGCAGCTGGAATGCATGAAGCTGTGTAGAAACAGATGATGAGCCATTCAAGAGCTTATGGGCCAGGATTAGCGAGGAGACTAATGTGAGCAGCATTGTGGCGAGTATCTGCTACAGACAGACTGATTAAGAAGAAGCAGCAAGGCCTTCTTCAGACAACTGGAGGAGGCCCCACGTTCACATTTCCTGGTCCTCATGGGACCACCTTGATACCTGCTGGAGGAACAACACTACCGGTCGCAAGCACTCCTCGAGTTTTCTGGAGTGCATTGATGACTGATCAAGAAGCCAACTAAGGAAGGGCACGCTGCTGAACAAAGAACAAACTGGCTGTAGATGTGAAGGTAAGCAGCAGCTTTGGCTGTGGTGACTGTCAGATGGTGGGGCTCAGTTTAAGATCCTGAGAGGAAGTAGCAAAGCAAACAAGACAGATCATGAGCCTGAGCTTCAGGAGAGCAGACTTTCACATTTTCATATATCTGCTTGGAAGAATCCCATGGGGTATGGTCCTGAAGAGAAGAGAGTGGCTCAGGAATACTGGTTGAATCATGCTTAACCAGGCTTGTAGCCTTCTGTGATGAGACAAGTGATTGGGTGGATGAGGGGAGAGTACCGTATGTTTTTGTCTTAACTTTAGCAAGGCTTTTGACACTGTCATAGTGTCATCAGACAAACTGATGAAGTACAGACTAGCTAAGTGGACAGTGTGATGGATTTAAAACTGTCTGAAATGCCATGCTCAAAGGGTTGTGATCGCAGTCCCTAGTGGTGTACCCTAGGGGGTCAGTATTGGGTTGAGTACTATTTAATATCCTCATTAGTGGCCTAGATGGGATGGAGTTCATACACCCTTAGCAGGTTTACAGATGATACAAAACTAGGAGCAGTGTCTGATACATCAGATGGTTGTGCTGCTATCCAGAGGGACCTGGACAGGATGGAGACCTGGACCAAGAGGAATCTTGTGATGTTCAGCAAGGGAAAGTATCAAGTCCTGCATCTGAGGCGGCATAACACCTTACAGCAGTGTGTGCTTGGGACAGCCAGCTGGAAAGTAGCTTTGTCTGGAAGGACCTTGGGGTCCTGGTGGACAAGGAGGTGACAGTGAGCCAAGAATGCCTCCTCGCTACAAAGAAAGGCAGCAGCATCTCGAGCTGCATTAGGAAGAGCGTTGTCAGCAGGTCAAGGGAGATGATCCTTCTCCTCTACTGGGCACTGGTAGAGGCCACACTTGGAGTATGGTGTCCCATTCTGGGGCCCCAGTATAAGAAAGGTGTGGACTTTACTGGAGAAAGTCTATTGAAGGGCCACAAAGATGATTAAGGGACAGGAACATCTTTCATATGAAGAGAGGTCGAGAGAGCTTGGGCTTTTTCACCCTGGAGAAGAGAAGGCTTGAGAGAGAGTGGGAAGGAAATCTTATCAATGTGTAAGAATACCCAATGAGAAGGAATGAGGAAGAGGGGAGACAGACTCTTCTCAGTAGTACCCACTGACAGGACAGGAGTCAATGGGCACAAAATAAAAAAACAGGAAGTTCAACCTGAACGCAAGGAAACTTTTTTTTTTTTAGTGAGGGTGGTCCCTTCCAACCTAAATATTTCTGTGGTTCTGTAGGGTTTGTTTCTTTTCTTTGCATTAAACTTGAAAACCAAAGCCATTTCTGTTATCCCAAAAGTTGGGGGTTTTCCTCCATTCGTTTCTGAATTAATAGTTGTCCTCACTCTGGGACTAAAATGGATACTAGTCCTGTTAAGAGGCTATTGGGCAATCCAGGTGAAGCAGTGGCTAGTTAGTGGGGAGCTTTTAAGCAACGTAACTTTGGAGTGACTTGTCCATAGCTCTTTGGGTATCTCTGCCTAATGCACTGATACTACTAGAACACCTTGGGGCATCTGTGCTCCTCAGGATTGTATTGAGCTCTTCATGTATGTAAACTCAAGGTCCACCTTCAGTGTAGAGCACAGCTTGGAATTCATTCAAGCTTGCATAGATATTTGCAATGTTGCGTGTAGTTACTAACCCTAGAGTTCTCGAGGTGGCATGTACGATGTGCAAGTTCACTTCATACCCTCTTTTCTTTTTCTCTCAAGTCCTGTAGCTCACTAGAGATTGCAGGGTGAGAGGAACTGAGAAGGCCTTGGGCAGTGTTGGGAGGATTGTCTGGTATACCTTCTCCTAGTATTGTTACTTTAGGAAATGCCTTGCACACAGTAACGGGGAGATGCCGTTCAAATCTGCATGGTTAATGTAAACATCTTAAAACCTCTTTTGCAAGTGTACAGCCACTTTTCTACTGCTTGGTTTGGTACTAGGGAATTAATGGTGATCCATTATTATACATGAAGAATGAATGAAATAGTTAAAATACTTATGTCAGAATATGGAAATCTTATAAGCAGGCTTTACTACAAATGCTGTTTCTAGTGGTAGTTGAATTTGTGCTTAAAAAAGGAGATGTGGTGGTACTTCCCCAGGTGGATTGACCTTGGCTGGCTGACAGACCTCTATCCCTCAGAGGGGAGAAGATAAGGGGCGAAATTTGTGGGTCAGGATAAAGACTGGGAGATCACTTGGCGATTGCTGTCACCAGCAAAGCAGAATAAACTTCTGAAAAAGTAATTTAACTTATTGCCGATTAAAAATAGAGTAGAATGATGAGCAACAAAGACCAAGCTAAAAACACCTTACCCTGCCCACTACTTCTTAAAGGCTCAACTTCACTCCTTCATTCACAGCTCTTCTACCTCCTTGGTCCCCAAAGCAGTACAGGGGGAAGGGAGAATATCGGGAGTTGCAGTCAGTTTAACACTGTCTCTTGCTCTTTCTTCCTCACACTTTTACCCTGCTCTAGTGTGGAGTCCCTCGCACAGGGAGGCATGGGGCCTTCTCTGTGGGCTGCAGGCCTTCAGGAATAGATTGCTCCAGCATGGCTTCCCAGTGGGCCACAGTTTCTGTCAGAAAACTTGCTTCTGCATGAGCTTCTCTCTAAGGGTCGCAGCTCCTGCCAGGAGGCTGCTTCAGCCTGGGCTTTCCATGAGCTACAGCTTCCTTCGGGGCATCTCTTTCTGCTGCAATATGGGGTCTTTCACAGGCTGTAGTGTGGCTGTCTGCTCCACAGTGGTCTTCCACGGGCTTCAGGGGGGGAAACCTGCTTTCTCCATGGTCTTTTTCATGGGCTGCAAGGGAATCTCTGGAGCACTTCCTTCCCCTCCTCCTTCACTGACCTTGGTGTCTGCAGAGTTTTTCCTCCTTTCCCCCCCCCTCTTCCTACCCACCCCTTCCCACCCTCCCCAGCAGGTATGGAGCACTTTTTTTACCCTTTCTTATTATCACAGAAGTGCCACTAGTGTCAATTACGGGCTCAGCTTTGGCCTGCGATGGGTCTGTTGGAGCCAGATGGAACCATCTGTGTCCATCACAGGGCAGCTCCCAGCCTCACCTCACAAAAGCCTATCCCTGCTATGTAGACCTAATACACTTGCCTTAGTAAGTCTCATACAATACCACTTCAAAGGCAACTGCACATGGTCTGGAACTGAAGTTTGCTTTGACTCTGGTTGGTTGGTTGGTTGATGAACAAAAAACAGACATGAATGAAAACAGATTCATGGTGCCTTTTGTATGATGGTAGCCAGGAGTCTCATCTCTTAAGAAAGTTTGGCTGCATGTGTGAGAAATTTGGTTATGGTGGAGTAAGCATTCATCTTTGTATTCTCAGCCCGTGCTGGTATCTGGTGTCCATAAGAAGTTGAAGTCAGAGCTTTGGAAACCAGAAGCTTTCAGCCTGGAATTTGGAGATCAAGATGTAGATTTGGTGAACTGCAGGAACTGTGCCATAATTTCAGACGTGAAAGTGCGTGACTTCTGGGATGGCTTTGAGATAATATCTAGTAAGTAATATCTATGGCTGACTAGATTAACTGAGCAGTCTGTTTTGCTACCCTCAACTCCTCCTTTTCCACCTATATCTTTTAAAAATAAAAACAAAAAATTCAAATAGCTCTCAGTCTCATCCAGAGAAGCCACTGCTCCTTAGATGCAGTGCACCCTAGCAAATACCCATGAAGATTAGGACAGGGCTGCCCCAAAAAACTTCATCTGTTCTACAGGGTGTTGGTGTATATAACTTTCCTCTGTCAAAGGATGATCCATTTAATGGGAAACTACTTTTTTTTTTTTTTTTTTAATTCAACTTTCCTCAGTGAAATTAACCGTCACTTACCTTCATTAAGACAGTAAGTAATTTGACTACCCTTTCTCTCCTTTCAACTTCAACTTTTATTGTAAAACTAAAGGGGACCTGCAGAACTAAAACAGACTGAGGCTTCTGATGATAAAACTCAGACTTGGTGTAATACTTCAACTAAATAAACTTGACATTGTAAATTATTTTTATAGTAGATCATCTCTGAGTACAAATACAAGTTTATATCTATTACGAATACCAATGCTGTATGCACACCTCGTGCGATAACACGTTAATTAATTCTTGAGTTCCTCTTTGAGAAAACCTTCTGTCAAGTGTGGATGGGGAAGCTAACCAGTTAAAATTCCCAGGGATATAACTGGTCAGATTAAAGGGCTTTTGAAAACCAGAGTACTCTTATTTGAGATTGTATATACCTAGATCAGAGTGGTCTTATTTAGAGTTGTAATGGTTCATTGTAATGTTGCTGATTCCAGTGCTCTGTATGTAACACTTTCTGTATTTATTGCTATGTGCGCAAAGCAGAAATGGTGAACTACTGGACGACTTAATGGAATGTTTGTTCAACAGTACATGAAATGATAGATTTGTAGACCAAAAATATTCCCTTCCCTAGACATTTTCCAATCAAAGCAGTCCCAACTTTTGACTTAGTTTTATATAGTTCCAAGTACAGAGTTTTGTATTTTGTACGGGTAAATTTCTTACCATCTCTATTACTCGGAAGTAGATGGTCTATAAAGATGTAACAGTGTGGTCTTTCTGTATATTAATGGTAATTGGGGAACTTAAACAAATTCTCCGCTTTTGTGCTAGGGTTTTTTGTGAAAATAGTAAAATTTGTATGGGTCGAGTTATCTTGGGGAAATGTTATTTGTAGTTTGTCTCCAGACTGATGCTCTCCTTTCAGCAAAATCAGATGCTGCCTTTCTTTAGACAGTGCTTTTAACGTTAACACTTCATATGAGAAATGTTAGTAATCTAGATTGGAAAAACCCGATTGCATTTGCTAGTTTCTTTTAAATACATTTTATTTAATGTTTTTCAACCACGTGCAGTCTCCCATTTAGAAGAGTATTATCTGCTACTAGTCCAGACATTTCACATGTAACTCATGTGAAAACTGTTTGCAAATTATATAATGAATACATGCACCTGAATTTTAGATTTCTCAACCGTGTGGCTGGTTGTCTTCCTTTGCACTGAAGAGTTCATTCCCAAGTGCACCGAAGAGGTGTAGAACAGCTGCTGAATTTGGAGGTGGTATTGAAAAAATGCCTTAATTATTCCATAGGATAGAATTAGTTCATTTTCATCTTGTGCTGTTTACTGTTCATATCTTTGAGTTCTAAGTGGACTTCTGGCAGGACTAACATTGTCTTGATCCTTCTTAGACCTGCTTTTCTTTGCTGATCAGATGTTTTCTGGGTTTTGTCCACTTCTGTGTAATTTGTTGGATCTGTATGTTTTCCTGCAGGTAGCTCTTTACTCTGTCCTTTCTGAATAGCCTTCCTACAAGTTTCTTCTCCTTGTTTGGAACAAAGATCCTTGATGAGTTCAAAACACTGAATATGGGAAGTTTTGAAACATCTTTAAATTCAAGTCCTTGAGCTTTTTCTTGACCATCAAATCGTAGCTTGTCAAAATTTGTTTCCTTTAAATCCATCAGTTTGGTTTACATATCTGCAGTTATTAATCCCTTTTAATTTTAGGGGTTTGTGGGTTTTTGTGTTTGTTTTTTGTTTGGTTTTGTTTGTTTGTTTTGGGGTTGGGGGGGGGGGGTGTTGCAAAC
>JANIJG010025361.1:0-31312 GCA_024611175.1 Megaceryle torquata
GGATAAGAAGGATGTGTTTTTTAAATTTAAAAGGGGGATGGGGAAAAATTTTGAAATTTTAAAAGTTGGTAAAATGTCCCTTTTTTTTGTTTTTGTGGGGGGGGGGGGGGTTGTGTCCTTATTTGGGACCTTGAAAAATAAAGTTCAATTGTTGGTGTTATCCCAACAATACAAGTCTGCAATTAATATACTTTCCAGGATTTAAAAAAGTAATAAGAGATTTTTGTTTTCAATGCAAACATGACAAAACCAAACAAGATTTGCCAAAGCTTGGGATTTCACTAACAGCTGCTACAATGTCCTTCAAACAATAGTTTTCCACTGTTCTGAATAGTTGCTTTTAGCATAAAGGACAGATGACTAAACGACGCTACTTCTGAAAGATTCACAGTAATTAAAGTGTACTGACAACTATTTGGCTACTGTATTGAAAAGTTGTTCAGAAGCTGAAAATGTTTCTCATGTACTTCAAAAGTGTTTTGCATTTTCATTGGACAGTTATTGAATGGAAAACAAACCTTTTCTTAGCTTGAAACTATGAACATTAGATTTCCACTACTATCACCAACAGATAAATATCCAATTTCACATAAATTCCTCTTCAGTATCCAAATTCTTTTTTGGTTCATTTCTTTTTAGTCTGATCCTGAAATAAACTTAAAGGAATTTTGGTTCAGTTTCTTCAAAGATCAATTATTTAGTTCTGTTTTATATACTTAACCTTATCTTAAAATTAATAATTAAATGAGGGATATCACTGTCACTGTTTTACAGATAAACTGTCAAGAAGGAGAGTGGTTGTGTAAAGATCTTCATGCAGCTCTCTTTCTCACACATCCCAGGGTCATGTTTGAAATAATCTAGTATTCATTCTTTTTCATAAGCCTTTAAAAGCTCCGGTCCATCAAACCATGTAAATGATTGTCCCTTTTCAATTATACTATCATCTGAAAAATCAGTGTTTTAAAGGACAGTTTTGATGAAGGAAGGGATGTATTTGTTTAAAGGTCTGTGGGACTACATTTTAGTATAACTGCAATACATAGTGGGTGAACTGGCTTATTTGATGGAAGTATTTATTTTAAAATTAGCCCTTACACTTCCATGATATTCTTGATATTTTCAACTCTAATTCCTTACAGATGTATTGTTGAAACCAAAAGTTGTCCTCTGTTCTGAGTCTGGTTTTGCTAAAGACTATAACTTATATAACTGGTTTATGTTCATAGAAAGTCTCCCACAGCAAAAAACATTGGAAAAAAAATATTCTTTTTTTCAAGTTCAATGAATCACAAAATCACAGAATGGCAGAGGTTGGAAGGGACCTCTGGACATCATCTAGTCCAGCCTCCCTGCTACGCAGGTTCATGTAGTGTAGGTTGCACAGGGTCTCTTCCAGGAGTGTTTTGAAAGTCTCCAAAGGAGAGTCCACAACCTCTCTGGGCATCCTATTCCAGTGCTCCATCACCCTCACAAGAAAGAAGTCTTTCCTGATGCATTATGTAGTAGTAGAATGCCTTATGTAGTAGTTTTTCTAATTATTAATATTAGTTTGCCACTAGAATCAGTATGCCTGGATTTATTTGGAATATCTTTAAGCATTTTATTTAGTGTATGTTAGAAAATGTAATGAAATATTTCCTTGTTATCTTACAAAAAATAGAGCTGTTTTTGTTTTGTTTTGTTTTGGGGTTTTTTGGGGTTTTTTTTAGCTGTTGATTCTAGAAATGTATGGAGGAATTATACAGTATAAGCTTTATACTTTATCACCTCGTCAGAACAATGAAATAGTGTATTAGGCATTCAACCAGCATTGCAATCCAGTAGCTACACCTTGTGTGTGCTAACTCAACTTCTATAGTGAAAGATGGAAGCAGAAGATAATAAATTATATATTAAAACTGTGAGATGCTGCAATTAGTGGAGAATAGGCAAAATAAGTTGCTTTTTTCCAATTTAAAAGATGTACACAGTTTCAAAAGAGAAAATGAAAGAGGATGTAACTGAGTTTTTAAGAAACAGTTAACTAAACCATCAGCATTTCAGGTTAAACATAAGAAAGACTACTCAAAAAATAGTAACAGATTTCAAGTTTTTTATTTAATACATTCTGGATGGAAAACCACTAAAGAGTATGTAAATAAAGGGGAACATGCTGGTGCAGGAAAAGAAAGATAGTCATTGGGGTTTTTACTGTAGTTAAGATGTTTGTTAGGCTTTAACTTGATTTGGTTATTTGTTATATCTTCAGGTTTCCTTGTCTACACAAGTAAACACTTTTTTTTGATTGTGTAAAGGCTTTACATTTGCATTGGTAGACAGTTTATTGTGTGACTATGTACCTAAGCATAGTTCCAGTGAAGGAAACTTTACCTCAGTTGACCATAGATGGTCAACTGTTGCCCATCATATGGTCTAGTTGACCATCATATGGGACTATCAAACTGGGAATACGTTCTATGGTTTTTCCACTCAGTTTTGTTTGACTTTGACAGATTAATGTCTTAGAAATTTTGGAAATTAACATGTTAGACCAGTAAGTAAAAACTCATCGTTTCCCAGCAGGAATTACAAATAGCAGTCTTAATACTGTTATTTAGATATTGATTTTAGCTTAGGTCATTTTTACAGTAAGTTTTTATATGGTTGTGTTAATCAATGGATCAAATTCCCATGAGACTTTGCTATTCAAGTTTAGGTCTGGATAAACTTATGACCTCTAGCCTAGCTGTTTCTTTTGGGACCTCATTAGCCTGTGTATCTAGAAATGCCTTTTATGACTGATATAAATATGACTGATTTATACATCCTTCCATTTTCCATATTCTTTTTTTAAAGTACCAGAAGTTACTGACAAAGCAGTTGCCAGTAAAGACCCATGTGATTGATATTTTCAGTCATTGGTATTTCTGTTTTCTAAGATAAACAGATGGGAATTATGTAATTCTATGGAAATTACGGAACTGTAGGCTTCAGAAGGTGTATAAGCTTGAATAGCTAATTGTGCATTATGGAATTACTGTATTTTTGCTGTCATAATATAAAGGACTAGAGAGCACAGAGACCAAGTAACACATTTATCTGATGGTTAATTAGTGTCTTCATCAATAAACTGGTTGAACTGAATGTGAATGGTTTCTTGAAACATTACTAACCAAATAATACTTAACTGAGAAGATTAAAAAATATCTGTTTGACAATCAGTTTTCCTATTTAGACACTAAATAAAATTTCAGGAAATAACACAACTCCTGAAGGATACCAGAATACATTCAATGATGCTGTATTTTGCTCTGGTAAAATCAGTAAGATCTGTTAAGATTAATGGACTTCAGCTTAAGTAGGAGGAAAAGTAAAAAGAAATGTTATACTTTATGATTTAAAAGTAATAAAACCACAGAAACTTGTCATAAAAAAATCTCAAATTTATTCTATTTCATAAGATAAAATGAAATAGCATAATAAATTATGTAAGAAAGAAATTCTAGCATTTTGAAATCAAAGCAAGAGTTAAGTTACTCTCTGCTGAGGACAAAATTTTATTCCTAAATCACAGTCAACATTTTCCCTTTCCCTTTCCTTCTCCCTCTCTTCCTGAAATAGATATTTATACTGATGTGCTGGAAGTAGAGAGTGGTGCTTTATTATCTTGTAGAGAAAAATAGAAATCCTGGGATTTTTTCAATTTTACTTTCTCTTAAAGGTTATATATTTAAAAAAAAAAAAAAAATTAATATATAGAGTTCCATGTATAAAATTTCTTCCTAAAGAGCCATTTCTGTATAAGGAAGAAATTAACTTGCTCATGGTCTATGTGCTTGTAATAAGTTCTGAATGATCATTACAAATTTACTCTCACCGATACTTTAGGATATCTAAAACAAGCAATGTCACTCAGACTCATGACTATAATGCGAGCACTAATTGAAGGGCCATTTACAATTATGTAACAGTAACTTACAACAATAACAATAGGAATACAAGTAGAGAGAGCTCAGACTTTTATTTTGCAACAATCTGTCAGCAGAAGATATCTTTTAAATTTTCTTTGAGGAAAATATTTTTTTCAGATAATCAATCTAGCAGAAAGCAACCAGGAAGCTGAACTATACTGGTTCTGAAATATGTTTACTGTAACATCCTTTCCACAAAACAAAGGAATAAATTAAACATGCTTGAATACTGATTGTCATTTGGAATGATACTGTAATATGTAAATGGTAGAAAATTGAATCATATGATTGTCTCTAAAACTTTATGATATGCATCTTCAAAAAAAAGTGAAATAATTGTTAACATGTTACTAGCATTTTTCAAACATGCTTTAATACCTTCCTTTAATTTTAGTTTGTTCGGCTTGTTGGATTTTTTTTCTCTAAATTGTCTTTATGAATTTATATGTGGTGACAAATAAATTAATCTTAAAAATAAAATCAGATCTAGATAATCGTTTAATTAGAGTATGCTTTGCACTTTTGTTTCTTTCTGAACCAAGTTACACTAGGGCAGAAGAAATACATTTTTTTTCTCGAGCATGTCTTGAGGCAAATCAATGTTCTGAATAAGAGAAATGGATGGTTTTGATCTAACAAAATAGAACTGTTCTTCACAGAAGTGAGGATAAGTATCTCGATAACTGTGAAGAAATAACTGTAGAGCAAAGGGCAAGATCCTCTCATCATTTGCAGTCCTTGGGGAATATCAGTCTCACTTAGATGAGCTGTTTGGACAAGCTCTGTAGCAAATTTGGGAATAAAACAAAAGGGAAAATATTTTTATGCCCAAGAAAAGGTCAGGCTGTTTAATATAGTAGCAATAAAGTATGCATTATACTTTTCAGAGAAGCACAGTTATTTTTAGTTCAAGGTGTGATATGTCAGGTGCATATAATCTTTTCTCACTCTGATGATTATACTGTACCAGAATGTGCAAGACAGATCCACTCTTCTCCTGAATACTGACACGTTTTATTTCTTTATTTAACTTTACAGCAGTATTTGCTGTATTGTGGTTCTTTTGGGAGACTGAAGATGCACATCCTAATAATGACTTCACGGTTTTTACTGGAAATACACCCTGCCCCCTTCAACTAGCATGATATTTTTATGGATTTTGAATGTATCATTCAGGTATAAAATTTGGTGATAAATGAAGATACACCACCATGCTGTACATTATTTATACTGTAACATTAGATGTGTTCTTGCAAACCTAACAGACTCATAAAAGAATACGGAATGCAATAGATATGTATATTCCAGAAGAAAAAAAAAATAATCTATGAATGTTAACTTTAATAACTTTTGCAAACATAAGTAGGTTGTTTTTTTTAAAAAGCAAATTTACATATATCACAGACTGTCACATCTGAGAGTATACAATCAGGCACTACAATTTTTCTTTTTAATTTACAGAAAAACAGCTTTTGAATTTAGAAGTGTCCAAGTTCTTTTCATGGTTTGAATGGTTTTGACTGCTTCACAATAACAAATGCTTTAAAAAACTTAAACGGAGCAGAGGGAAGGATTGCTGTAGTTAATGTAAGGACAATGCTTTGTTTCACAGAGGGAAAACTAGTGAAGCAGCTATTTTTAGATCTGAATCAAGATAATGGGAAAGATCTCACTGATAGGAGTGTGGAAGGTAGTTTGAGTAAAAGTGATCACAAAATGTCAGAGAACACTCTTTTAAGAAGAAAGTATGTGAAGCATTGTGAGGAAACTGGGTTTCTGAAAAACAGGCTTCAGCAAACTCAGATATGGAAAATAATCTAAGGAGCATATTGCAGTATAGTTATTATCAATTAATATCTAAACCAGACTGTGAAAAGCACAGCACTATTCTAGCATGATGTCAGAGAAATGCAGCTACACTGAGAAAGACATCTACACCAGAAAGGAATGACAGGAATACTGGAAATTGGCACAAGTTTAAGAATAATTCTGCAAGAGAATAGGAAAAAAATATGGAGATAAAATTAGGAAGGGAATAAAATTACTTAAAACTAGCAAAAGAATTAAAAATCACTTCTGAATAAGTTCCGTAAGTGTATCAGGAATAAGTATATTCAGTGCTCATTTCTGAATACAGTTCAGAAATTTCCTTAAAGGGTGTGTGAGCATGTATTTGTATGTATATAAGTACAAGGTGCAATTTTTTTTCTTGAGCAAACTGGAAATCTTTCAGATGAACTAGATCTAAGAGAGGCTGGAGCTGGAGGTTTATTTTCTGTTTAACCCTACCAGATTAGTGAAGATTTTAGATAGTTAGCTTCTAAAACTGAGGCAAATTAGAGAAGAATCAAGCAAGGAGTGGCTTTTCCAAACAGTGAAACAACTCCTTTGACTATATCATCTTATAATTCATATACAACCAAATGACATACAGTATTATTGAGAAACACTGAGCTGTAAAAGGCAGTGGTGTAAATACAGTTAAATATACCTTCATTTACCACATCAGGATTGCATTTTGCCAGGCCAATGGGTGTACGAATGGACAAAAAAGCCTTCTTCCAGAAGGAATATTTTATCTTCTGCTTATCCACAATACTCAAACAGTGAACATGGCAAAATACCTTCTTCAAGCATTGTCAGTTAATAGCTGGCTCATGGCCCAAAAAATGGGATTTTAAGTGCCTTATAAATATTAAATCCTACCTAATGTAAGTATAGATACATTTAATATGCATGTAACTGTCTAATCTTATTCTGAACCTTGCTAGATTTTTTTTTTTTTTTATTCTATGTCTCTAGTTATTTTTATCTTTGGATCTTCTTGTTTCTGGTAATTTCATTAGAAATAAAGCACAGATCCGAATATGAATTACTGAAACTGTATGTTTGATCTTTCAGTGACCTGTTATGCATTTGATATTAGGATTCAAGTGCATAGTATACACTTGGAATTTCATATTATATTTCACTTGTTGATTGATGTGCTCACAGCTGTTACTTATTTTTTAATGTAGGTTCTTTTCCTAGAGTTACAGGTACACAATACCGTCCTGTCTGAGCTAGAAGAGATTTAATTCTGTTTAATGACTTTAATTTTGAGCTCAGACTCTTCTAAGTAGCTGCATTTCCTTAAGCTAATGCAGTATTTCTGCAGACAGTTTCTGCTTCTAGAAGAGATAACAATGTTTCTAGTTACTACCAAGGATCGCTGTGCAGAAAGGCTCTTGCTTATACTTTCTCCTATAGAAACCAGGGTCACTGCTAAATCTTATGTGCCATGTTGGGATTGCATAAAGTAAGAGGTCATACCCGTGGGAAGGAGCAGTCATATTCAGTGTAAAGCTGAGGGATCACAAGGCTTAAGCTCTCTTCTCCAATGGACAGCGTCTGAAGAGGACTCTATCCATTCTGCCTTCAATCCCAGTCCATACATGCTTGAATGCACTTCCAGAATCCAGCTCCTGAATCCAGTTCCCATCTACTGCTCAGCCCAGTAGGGGACTTCTCTAGTGCCTGCCTACAACATCACTGGTGATGGTGACGTAATTGCCATCACGGGAGTTTGGGTTTGATAGAGTTTCTATATATTTAATTTCATTCTGGTAGAAGGTGCCACCACCTCCAGAGAGAAGCAGTCACGATAGGGCAATCAGCAGCCTCAACCATAGCTTCCCAGCCACATAATCTCAAAAAAACCATACCATAAGAACATGTTTCAGTCATCACAATTTCCTTTGTTACCCTTCCAGACATTTGTGATAACCCAGTTAAAAGGTACCAAGGATTGCATGTGGTATAAACAAGACTTCCCTGTATAAGGAGAAGAAACATCTTCAAACTTAAGTTAAATCCACTGAGCATTGCAAAAGGTATTGCTGTTCAGGCATTAAAATGTACTCAGACTAATTCACTTCACTTTGATGTCATCTGGATTACTTCTATTACCTACAGCAGAGTTATATTTGTCTTTCAATTGATAGAAATATTATTTTCTCTTTCACAAGCCATTTTATACAGAAAGATATCTTTATAATGCCTTTGCCTACCAAATTTTACTGAGTGATTAAGGTTTTTCTCTGAGCTGAAATAAATGAAAAATTTCTTATCCTATAATAGCTGTAATGAGAATCCTGCTCTGTTGTACCACTATTAGGAGATCAGTAATTACAAGATTTCTAACAGCATTTGAGGCAACTCTCTTTCTAAAGAGGAAACAAGGTTAGATGGAGCTCTGCTGGAAGTCATTTTATTTGCCATGATGCCACATGTGAAAATATGAAACAATTTTACTCTCATTATAAACTTTTCAAGAGATATACTGTTTCCATTGAGTTGTTTTCAAGTCAGTGGAGAAAAAGACAGATGACTTTATCAGCAGAGAAGGAGATGAAAAGAATTAAAGAAAATTGGTTGAGGTGTAAACAAAACAGCAGCTGAGCTAGAGGGTGAACTGTAAATTGCAACATGGCAGTGAAAAAAAGAACAGTTTGCAAGAATAGCTTAAACGATTGAGCATCAAAGCAAACAACGGGATGTTTTTAAAGCTTATTTAAGCAATAAACTAAAATGGTATTTAATTGAAGACAACAAAAATACTTCAACCTTTAAGCACAGTACAGTTGCTTCCTCACAGGGTCTTCACATTGCTTCAGGGTTAACTCCAACATTGTGCCAGCAATTCTGCAGTAGTCTTTTTTTTAAAGTGGTTTCATCTAGATTTTAATTAATTAAAACATGATTGGAAACAAAATCCTTGATGGTCTTTTAGTATGTTGAAAATTTTGTTATTTTTGGATGGAATGTCAATTGTAATAGCTTAAGTAGATGATTTCCCTTGGTATATGTAGGTGTGCTATTCATTAGAACTGCTAAAGTTAAACAAAATTTGAGCTTGGCTAGACTGATACAGAGAAGTGTAAGTACCTTTAAAGATGAAAAGTATTCTCTACTTTGTTTTGTTTCCAAGTAAGTTTAAGTCTAGAAAAGCACACCATCCTGTAAGTTACTATTTTTTTCTTTACTACAAAATGCCTGACATCATTATATGTTATTACCTTTAAAAAAAAAAAAAAACAAACAACCCAACCAACCAACCAAAAAACAACAACAACAATAAAACACAAAAACAAACAAACAAACAAAGCATATAAATGTGCTTGCATTTATAAGTACTCTTATGCATAATGTTTGGCTGGAGAAGTGAAGTAATATTTGCAAGTCCTGATCCAAAGGTGATTGGTTTTGAAATAAGCTGCAGATTCAGCCCATGCTGCCATTAGCATGACAACTCTTCTCACTGAAATGTTTCTCACTTTTTCCAATAGAAGACTAGGCAGTTGTCTGTTGTAGTGGGCCATTACTTAAGTAATCAAATACCAAAACCTGTTTTAAAAAAAGTAGCATAATGTAAATAAGAAAAAGTCAGAAATTCTACAGATGAGATTGAAAATAGTGTATAAGTAACCTCATTAATTTCCATGTCTGATTTTTAATATATTGTAATTTAGAAAATAATTTTAAAACATCCACAAGAGGAAAACATATCTAAAAGACTGGAAAGCCTGGAGTTAAGTTAATTAAGGCTTCACAGCTCTTCTGAACTTTACTAAAAATTAATAATTAAATTAAAAATTAATAATCATGTGATATTATTCACATTCCCTGAGTATTTTAGCTTCACAAGATATGTTAAATACTTTTCGGTTATTGTCACTTCTTTCTCTTTCATATATAGAATATACAGAATAATGTACGGCATCTTAAGGTTGCTTTGGAGAATAAGATATTAATTTCCACACAGAACATGTGGAATGAGGTATGCTAATGCCACCAAGGTTAAGTAATTTGAAAAGATAATATTTATTGTATGCAGTTTACAGCCCAAGGACCGTATATGCTATGATTTTCCAGAAGAATTAGGAGAATTTGGGGTTTTTTGTGTGTTTTGTTGTTGTTGTTGTTAATTTGGTTTTGTTTTGTGTGGGATTTTTTTTTCTTTTGTTTTGTTTTTCTTGTGATTTTTCTTCCTCAGTGCAAGTATCTGGATAAATCTGAAGTTTGTCTGGTGATAATTCATGTAAATCCAGCTCATAGAATATATAATGGTTTTCACTGGAGGGCAACAATGGAAACAGTGAAAGATCTTTTCATAAAAGCTTTACAACAGTTCTTTTCTTTTAAATTGTGCCGATAAATGCAGCAGTGTTGGTGTTCCTGTCCATCAGGAACAATAAGGGCCCAGGTTTTCAAATTCAGGACAGTTAGATGTTGTGGTGGTACAGACCACTTGCCTCCATGACAGATGTAACTCTTAGTAACAGCTGCAATGTAGTAGGCATTACAGGTACATCCAATAGTAGTGGTAGTTAATAAAACTGATAAAGTAGCAGGACTTTTAACTCCATGCCAGCTCACAGACAGGCACAGAAGAGGCTCACCTTTGTATCTTCCTCAAACTACATGTCTCAGTCCCCTAAACTAGGATTCTAAACTTTTTCCCTGTCCTCACCTTTCTACTGTACCACTACTTCAGCCTACCCTTCTAACTGCAAGCCTTCTTCCAGCTTCTCAACATCACATACATGTCTCCAGACATACTGGTTTTGATGGGTGTATGGGCAGTGTTAGGGAATAGAGAATTCAACTCCCCACATTTCAGAGACATTCCTCAAAAAGTGAGACACCCATTTTCTTTTCTTGCTTAAGATCATGATACACTTTTTAGTGAATGCCTAAAAAATTTTTACTACTCATTAGGCTAATGGAATGCAGATGGGCACGTGTTCCCTGTTTACCTGATTCCATCACACTGTGCTGAAAATAATTCAGTATTTATTGAGAAAGAAAAGACAGGTTACATTTTACTCAGACTGAATAATTTAAATATTGGTAGAACTTTAGACCAGAACTTCTTTCTCACAGAGTAAGGAGTTAAAAATTCACACTTTACTGTCTCTGTATACTCTAACATCAGATTTGTCCTTGCACAAAAACTTAGCTTGGAGAACTTCAGTACAGTCTATGTATTAATGATAGGGTGCTTTTGAGAGTTATGTGGGCTGGATCCTTTTTAGGTTTTTGATTGAACTGAACTCCTACTACTAGACAAATTCTCTAAGGTATTATATGAAAAATAGACAATGGTTCTATGACACCTTTTTAGACAAAAAAAGCAACCACAGGCACATTTTATAGGAGGCCTGAATGTGTTCAACAGTCTCAGAGCTCACATGTGCAGAGGTATTTAAGAATCTAATAACTCTTTGGGAGTATGATTTCTCTTTGATTTAAACTGTAATTGTGGTATATATAAATAGGGATTGGGCACTTCAAAGTCATTGTGGATTTGGTCCTTTTGTCCTTTGTAGCATGATTTTTCAAGTGTAAGTAACAGGACTTCTTTGTAATAAACTAGAACTTTGAAAAGTTTCAAGTTTCTGCTCCTTCACTGATACAGAATTCAATGTTTTCATATTACAGTGGAAAGAATGTTTTAATAGCTGCCAGCTTTATTTATTCAGTCCTGGCTCTTAGAAGCAGCTGAATCTTTCTGCACATTACTAGGAAGTTTGGCATTTGGAGACCTCTCAACAAAGCTCAACTGCATTAACAAATGAAATCTTGGAAAGGAACATGTTTTACCTATTCCAAAAGACTGAACACTACTGAAGCAGATGGATCTTGTCTCCCAAATGACTTTCTGTAGTGTATCTGTAGTGTAACTCATTCTCCTCTCTGGGCATAGCTCTGCTTTTTTTTTTTTTTTTTTTTTTTTTTTTGTAACTAGCTGCTTCAAAAGGCTGTTTCGCCACTGCCTGCAGTCATGTGGATGTATGTGGTGTTGAAAGCAGACAAATACTTTCTCCCTTCTGCACCTTTGTTGTGCAGCTCAGACAAGACTGAAACTATTTAGCAATGAATTAGAGATACAATTCAGAACAAAATGAGAAGCAGATAAGTGTATGCTAATTTTTCATAGCCCCATTTCTAAGAACCACACTTTCAAGTGTCAAGTGGGTGAAATCACATAAAGGTGTTTTGCTTTTTACTCAAAGGGTCAAGTATTTTAATATGGGCTTGTCTTTGGAATTAATATAGTGTAACACGTGATCTCTTTCTCTCTCCTTTTTCCAGCACTCCAGTTCCTGAAATATATATAATGATGCATGCAGCACAAATAGCCAGTTACCATAGGAACAACTGTAATAGTGATCCCAAAGCAGGATTGGGGTTTTTTCCGATTTTTTTTTTTTTTTTAATACCATACTTTGAACTTTCATAAGGCTTCTAGCCTTCTTTCATTTGCAAATCATTCTGGAAAAGTGTTCTTATTTTACATGATTTGACTATAAATATATCAAAATTTTCTGTGTGTTTGCAGTAACCTTCTGGCCTTGTGTAGTTTTTACTGCAAGAAAGATGAACACTAAAACATTTCCAGGAAAGGAATTTGATATCCATGACATTGTAAATGACAACCTTATAATAAACATTTCTGCTTTATATGTTACCATGATGATATTACTGATGTAAGCAAAGCACTTATTATGATTTTCTCTTCTTTTTCCCCGTCATAATTTGCCCTCTTACCACATCCTGGCATGGTAAGATATACAAGAAAACACAAATATGATGCATTCCTCTAAAAGTCCATATTATTATATAGGTCTGCATATATCTGTTTCATCTGAGCCACAGATTCCAGACATGCCACTAACATATTGCCGCAATCTTACACAAAGATATATATGGAAGTAATCAAGCACAAGTCTACTTTGGTGATTCTCCTCCCCTCACTGTCCCCAGAGAATTGGAGGGAGACATATTTTCCAACAACATTAAAAATGCTTAAGTATTGATAAGGACATTGTGAAAATGAGCTGCTCTACCTGGCAAATGGAGACATGATGAGAGACTGTTCTGAAGTGCCATGGTCATCTGTGGGCTGTTCTTAGCTCTGTTTCACATTTTAGAGAATAAAGCTACAATCTACATTGGTGTGGCTATCACAAAAGTCCTATACCAAATTCACTTAAGGGCTTGTGTCTTTAATCTATCATTAACTTTACCTCCAATTTGGATAGCATAAATAAATAGGAAAAACATGGGGTAGTGCTGAATAGGGCTTCCTTGGACAGTGAGAATTTCAGATAAAAAGAAATAACTGCTTCTTTATTTTGGTCATGCATATTACAATACACAACTTAAATAAATAAATAAATAAATAAGGAATTAGGAGAACCTGCAAAATAGTACTTGATAAAGAATATGAACTAGATGTGACTGGAGATATCTGACTGCACTGCTATAGTTCAACAGTCAGTTCTATGTATGGCCCATATCTTGCATGAATGCTGGGATATTAGAGTATGTCCACACTGTAGTCACAGGAGGTTATATTGAGTTTTAAGTTGCTATGAGACTGCTGTTAGCAGTAGATCTGGGTATCTTAACATGAGCTGTACACTATACTGCTGTCACAAAAACACCTGAAGCACTGACCTACAAGTTTTGACAAGTTGTAATTTTTCAACCAAACAAAAGCACATTTTAAGGAAAACTCCTACATAAAATCTATTCCAAAACTCTCTTCTCCTGCCTAGCAAAAATTAGAGGTATTATTAGGTCTGTGTAGTTCAAGCAAATGGTTACTCTAACAAGCTGCCATCCTGAAGAATGGAATGTTTTTCAGTCAGTAGGGCTGTAGCACTATCAGCTGAGAGAATGTCATAATAGAGGGGGTATCTGTTCCATAGCTTGGCCTTTCTGACATAATACCACATGTAATTCTAAGTAAATACGAAGTTTATCTATCCACTGAAAAAGCTACAGTAAGTTTCTAATTACGGTGGGCTCTTAGTGTTTTTTTTTTCCATGCAAACTATTTAATTTAGTTATAATGCAGATTCACATCATCTTTTTTGAGTTTTTTTTCTATTTGACATATAGAATATAATTATAGCAAACATTTGTCACTAAGTAGATGGTAGCTTTAGAGACCCTGATATAATTTATTACATTTGGACATTTAACTGCAGTGCAGTTAGTGGGTAACCATGTTTAGGGGTATAAATTCTATAAAACAGTAATTAATTTACATGTACTTGCTGCTTCATTAATTTGTATGTTTGGATACCTAAAAATGTAAGGTGTGGTATATATTTTATTAGGCAATAAAGAGGAACAAAGTTTTTTCACATAAGAAAGATGAGAGCTTTTTACAAGCAGTCAAAAAACTATGATATTCCAAAGACAAAAAAAAACCCCACACAAATGGTCTTTCTATTTTTTTCTTTAAGACTTAATGCACTCTCTCATTCCTTAGTTGATGTTTCTCATGCCGCAAACGTAACATGTAAAATGATGGTTTACTGTTTAGGTGGTGGTTGAAGACTATGACATTACTGCCATTGCCTTACATCATCAAGCCTTTCTCTCTTTCTACCTCCATCAGCATATCTGCGCATGTGGTTCTCCTAAGTTAGTTTGTCAGAATGATGAAGGCAAGGAAAGCATTTAAGCTACCATTTCAGAAACAACCTAGGGACAGCTGTGCCTAAGTAGCAAACTTCAGCAGCAGGAGGGGAAATAACAAACTGTGATGCTGTTCAGAGTTGAACCCCAATATGCAGAGCGGTAAGATGATAGAGAATTTCAAGATCTTCTCAGTATCTTGAACTATCACCCTACTTAAGCCAGTTCAAAAATTATTTCAATGTGGCAAATTCACAATATTAAGTATGTTAGCTTCTTTTTACTGTAGCAGCACTGTTTCTGCTGTCCCTTGGCAACACTAAATAACTTAGATGAATAATAGGAAAAAAGTAAACAGGTTCTTCTGCGGAACTGAGAGCCCTTTTCTGTGCATTATGTTGCACAGAGCTGGAACACCTCTCCCATGAGGAAAGGTTGAAATAGTTGCTGTTGTTTAGCCTAGAGAAGAGAATGTTCCAGGGAGACCTTATTGTGGCTTTCAATATTTGAAGGGGTCCTATAAGAAAGATGGGTACAAACTTATTAGCAGGATCAGTTGCCATAGGACAAGGGTTAATGCTTTTGAATCAAAAAAGCCTAGATTTAGACTAGATATGAGAAAGACATTTTTTTACAAGGAGGGTGGTGGAACAAGTTGCCAGAGAAATGGTAGAAGCCCCATCCCTGGAAACATTCAAGGTCAGGTTGCATGGGGCTCTGAGCAACCTGATCTAGTTAAAGATGTCTTTGCTTACTGCAGGGGGATTGGACTAAATGACCTTTGTAGGTCCCTCCTAAACAAAACTATTCTAAATAAAAATAATAAAGCTCCCAACATTTTTCAGGACTGATTAGGTTTAAACTGATCTAAGGATTCTTATTAAATACCAAATACTTTTTCTGAAACTTCTATTTTGTGATGTGAAAGTCAATCATCACAAAGAAGTAGAGAAAAGTAGAAGTGTACAGAATTCACATAGCAACAGAGATGGATTTTAATAGACCTGATTATGAAGTAGATGGGGGTTGTGTGCATGTTGGGGGACAACTGCAATTATTTTTAATTTGGAATGAAAGGCCAAGAATTTTTGAAAAGAGGAAAAAATAGACAAGCAAGATATAAAAAGAACTGAAATTGAGAGTAGTAGATAAAACTCATTTGTTCTTTCTGTTCTATGCATACAGTTAACACAGATTTCTTCTCTTCTGTATATTTAATGACATGCTAATGGTTTCAGTATCTTCTTCTTAGGTTGTGATACCTTTCATATTGCAGATTCATAAAGAGGTCATAAATTTTAGTAAGCACCTAGAGAATAAAAAGACTTGTTTGGGGATCTATCTGTTTAGAAACAAACTGTTGAACAATTATTCAGAAGTGAAGTCACTAGGACAGGAAAAAAATCAGTATACCTTTGAATATTATTTTGGAGGATTCCAGTGCAGACATCAAGACTCTAGTCTGAGCCTTATGTACCTTCAACAAGAGTGGGAAACTCTTATTTTAAGAACATATATGATACTGATTAGTATTTGATTTATGTGTCTTCAGTGTTTATTTGTTTATTAAATTTCCCTGCCTCTTCACAGTAATCCAGATCTTATGTTGTAGCAGTTTCCATGGCAACTATGCATTTTTTTATTGAATAAAGAAAGAATTATGTAAACCAAAACCATACATAAATTATCAATGCATAAATTGCTGCCATTGTGGTATCTCAGTCCACTTCTCTGTAGTTTCATATTATCAAGTAAGCAAGATAATAAATTGATCTTTCTTTACCCAGGCATACTAGAACAGTATAAAAAAATGTAAAGTAGAGCTTTTCACTCAGCCTTTTATTCAATAACGTTACTGAGCTAACTATCTGTCTAGAAACTCTGGTAATATCAACTCAAAGGATTCAGAAATCATGACTCATTCCCTTAAAGTCATGAGTCTGGTGGGTTTGTGTTTTGTTTTGTGGGGTTTTTTTTGTTTGTTTGTTTTTTTGTTTGTTTTTGTTTGGTTTTTTTTGGGGGGGGGGGTTGTGGTGTTTTCCTTTTTGTGCGTTTGTTTTTGTTTCTTTTTTGTTTGTTTTGGTTTGGTTTTTTATTATTATTAGTTAGTTAGTTAGTTAGTTTGTTTGTTTTGGTTTTGTTTTGTTTTCTTTTTAATCCTGAGATTAAAGAAAACCTCCAAAGCCCATATTTTTTAATTTAGTTTCTACTGTGGAAGTATGTTATCAATTTTGAAGTTTTGTTTTGGTTTTTTGGAGGTTTTTTAATTATTATTATTATTATTATTGTTTGGTTGGTTGTTTTTGTTTTGGTTTGTTTGTTTTCTTGTGGTTTTGTTTTGATTTTATTTGTTTATTTTGGTGTTTTGTGGTGGGTTTCTTGTTTGCTTGTTTGTGGGGGTTTTGTTTGGTTGGTTTGTTTTGTTGTTTTTTTCTGTTGTTGTTATTTGAGGCTTTTGTGTACCCTAAATGAGCTACAAAGAATATGTTTAAGAGTGGAAACTTAGATTCTGAATTAATTATTGTATTCCAATAACACAGAATCATAGAAATGTCTGGGTTGGAAAGGACCTCTAGAGGTCATCTAGTTCAACCCCCCCTGCTGAAAGCAGGGACATATTAAACTAGAGCAGGTTGCTCAGAGCCTCATCAAGCCTCAACTTGAACGTCTCCAGGGATGGGGCTTCAACTATCCCCCTGGGCAACTTGTTCTAGTGTTCCACCACTCTTGTGGTAGAGAACTTCTTCCTTATATCCAATCTAAATCCACTCTTTTCTAGTTTAAAACCATTGCCCCTCATCCTTTCACTACAGACCTTTGTAAACAGGCCCTCTCCAGTGTTTTTATAAGCTCCCTTCAAGTTCTGGAAGGTGTCTATTAGGTCTCCCTGGAGCTTTCTCTTCTCCAGATTGAACAATCCCAGCTCCCTCAGCCTCAGCCTGTCCTCGTAGGAGAAGTGTTCCAGCCCCCTGGATCATCCTCTTGGCCCTCCTCTGGACCCACTCCATCAGGTCCATATCCTTCCTCAGCTGAGGGCTGCAGAGTTAGATGCAGTATTCCAGGTGAGATCTGACCAGAGCAGAGTAGAGCAGCAGAATCACCTCTTTCTATCTGCTAGCCACACTTCTTTTGATGAAGCCCAGGATGCCATTGGTCTTCTGGGCTGCAAGCACACACTGGCTGCTCATGGCCAGCTTCTCGTCTACCAGGACCCCCATGTCCTTTCCTGCAGGGCAGCTCTCTATCACCTCCCGCCCCAGCCTATATTGATAATGGGGATTGTTTCAGCCCAGGTCCAGGACCCTTCACTTACTGTTGTTGAACCTCATAAGGTTCACCTTGGCCCACCTCTCCAGCTTGTCCAGGTCCCCCTGGATGACATCCCATCCCTCTGGTGTATCAACAGCACCACTCAGCTTGGTGTCATCTGCAAACTTGCTGATGGTGCACTTAATCCTGCTGTCTATGTCATTGATAAAAGTGTTAAACAATACAGGTCCCAGTACGGACCCCTGAGGGCCATCACTTGTCACTGATCTCCATCTGGACTTTGAGTTGATAACAAGTCCTGCTTGCTAAAATTCAACATTTCCATTTTCAGTCCTATTAAAAACTGAAAGTTGTACTCAAACATACAGATCTATACCTCTTTTTATTTTTAATTTTTTTTTATTTGACTCTATCAGTGTAAAACAAGACACAAACTCTCAAATATCTCTCAGTCTCAAGAGTGCAGCCTTTAATTTTTAGAAGCCAACTGAAGAATCAAAAACTTGGAATTTTTCATGGCATCCAAAAAAACCTCCTCCAAATCTTACTGCAGTATATCAATTTTGAGATTGAAAATGTTGAAATAAAACATTTTGACATTTGCTGCAATTTAATGTTTTTAGACTTCCATTTGAAAATATTTGAAATGTTACTCTTGTGAATCAGAAGAAAATTGTTCTGTTAAGGAAATTTTTGCCCATAATTGCAAATCCATTCATAACAGCTGCCAGACTTTCAGAGGCAGAGAGCAAGATCTGAGCTCAGGAATTCTTTTAGAAGTAGTTATGCTGAGCATAACTTGTCAACAACAACAACATCTTACTGATCATCGTTCCTGATTTCCCACATTTTGCCTATTTAAACACTGATTTTATCTGCGGATCTTTCCAAAGAGTAGATCTTTCCAAATGAGAAACAACTAACTAAACATGCATAAAATCCATGCTGCTATTTTTAATATAAACCAAAAGAATGTACATTGGACAAAAAGGTTGTCTCCGTGAGAAATGCAGTGCATGTTGATTATCTACATATGTGATTTTTCTTCATAAAGTCATACAATTAACTTCACTTATGAAAGCAATGTAGTATGCAAGACAACTTAACGTATAATTGTTACCGTTCAAGTTTTAGACAGAAGTTTCCATTTACCACTATGATTAATCTCATTATCTCAGCAGGGTATGTACGCTTTAAAATGCTCTTGAAGCTTTTCAAAGACAGAAGGCTGAACAAAAATCCAGACGTATGCCATATTTGAAGTAGAAGATGGCATTATAAATTGTATGGAGGAAGGACTGTGTCACAATCCATTTCATTATTTGTTTTGTCTATTCAATGATATATTTTGTCTATTTAGGAAGTTGATAAAAAAAAAGAAAACACAATCCAACTCCAAATCTTAGATTTTTTGGAGGTTAAATTAATCCTCAGTGTATTATGCTTTAAAAAAATTAAATACGCAAATATTATGCAAGTACATACCTCTTTTGTATAGCTTTGAAAATTTTTCCAAGTAGAAGTATTAGTAAACTCTGAAGGAAGATTCAGTGTACATTTGCATCCCAGAAGGCCAATTGTATCCTGGGCTGAATCAAGAGAAATGTGGCCAGCAGGTCGAGGGAGGTGATTCTCCCCCTCTAGTCCACTCTCATGAGACCTCACCTGGAGTACTGCATCCAGTTCTAGAGCCCCTATTACAGAAAAGATATGGATGTGCTGAAACATGTCCAAAGAAAGGCCATGAGGATGATCAGAGGGCTGGAACACCTTTCCTTTGAGAACAGACTGAGAGAGCTGGGGTTGTTCAGTCTGGAAAAGATAAGGCTCTGAGGACACCTTATTATGGCCTTCTGGTATTTTAAGGGGGCCTACAAGAAAGCTGGTGAAGGACTTTTTAGGATGTCGGTTAGTGGTAAGAATAGAGGGAATGGATCAAAACTAGAGGTGGGTAGATTCAGATTGGACATTAGGAAGGAGTTGTTTACCATGAGGGTGGTGAGACACTGGAACAGGTTCCCAGGGAGGTGGTAGAGGCCCCATCCCTGGAATTTTTTAAGGCCAAGCTGGATGGGGCTCTGAGCAACCTGATCTAGTGGGATGTGTCCCTGCCCATGGCAGGGGACTTGGAACTAGGTGATCTTTAAGGTCCCTTCCAACCCTGACAATTCAGTGATGCTATGAAAATTCCAAACATTTTATTCACATTATATTGTTAGAAAAGAAGGAATATAATCAGTGTTTCTAACAGATAAATAACTTCTATTCTACTCTCCATCTCAAAAGCATGATGAAAATTCTTTGTGTGCAAAACACTAGGAAAAAAATCACTCTTCTGTGTGGTTCAGTGAATATTCTGTTTTAGAAGTCCAAATGATACGTGGTATCTCATAAAATATCCCTTTCTTTTTAATCTTTAAGCTATCATGAACTATAAGAAATGTTCTAACTCCCTACAAAAACAAAAGTTATTTAAGGAAAATGTGAGATATTGTCTATTCTTAGGTTTTGACTCAAGAAGTATTATGACACATTGTAGAATCCTTGTACAGGAAAATGTCTTTAGCATCTATTGTGGACTCTGTTAAAAATACGTACCTTACTCTCCTGAAAATACATAAAATAATTATACTTTATTTAACATTTTATATAACGTCATTCATTTCCCCTTTACAAAGCACCTTATCCCTATGGACCACATAGACTGATTCAATGTTATCCCTCAGATTTAGAGTATTTCCCTTCTATTTGT
Organism: Megaceryle torquata; assembly: GCA_024611175.1. NCBI lineage: Eukaryota > Metazoa > Chordata > Aves > Coraciiformes > Cerylidae > Megaceryle > Megaceryle torquata. The sequence goes on from JANIJG010025361.1 coordinate 20,452, forward strand.
AAACTCAAATATATGTCATAGAAAAAACTAATTCCTTATCCCTTGTTCCTCATTAAGCAGGAACATAAAGACCTTACATTTTCCTTCAAAATTTCTTTTCTTTAATTGGTTAATGCTAAATACCCTAATTATCTGTGCAATGCTAATAATTTATTAATAAAAATTAAAAAATATGGGTAAGAGGGTAAGAGGTATATAGACATCTAGGCATTTGACAGAGCATTTGGCCAGTCAGTAGTTCAAAGCAGAAGTGAAAATACAATGACACATCTCTCAGTTAACAGTTTACTAAGACCATGATCTATCCAATATCTTTGAATATTTGTGATTCCAGCAGGAACATAAGACATGGTTTCCTTGCCTTTTTCTTCCAAAGAGGTTCTGGTCAGAGGGACAGAGATACAGTCTGTGTATTTCTGAAGATGACATTCCACTTGCTTAATCTTTCAATTCATGCATGCCACCTGTAGATACATCAATGTATGCATCTAAAATGGATCTTCAGATCATGAGCTTTCTCTGACTTACAGAAGCTGACAACATGGCTTCTCTCTCCAGTATTTTGTCTCCCACTAAATCAAGTCGTGATGATATAATACTAAAAAAAAAAAAAAAAAAAAAACAAGTTGTCATGTAAGTGAAAAAACAATCAACTACATTGAAGGTAGGAAAGAAGACAGATAAGGGAATCCACATAAAAGAGTATGATGGAATCATAAAACTGTTTAGGTTGGAAGGGACCTTAAAGATCATCTAGTTCCAAGTCCCCTGCCATGGGCAGGGACACTGTCCTCTATACCAGATTGCTCAAAGCCCCATCCAACCTGGCCTTGAATACTTCCAGGAAGGGGGTTTCTATCACCTCCCAGGGCAACCTGTTCCAGTGTTCCACCACCCTCATAGTAAAGAACTTTTTCCTAATATCTAATCTAAATCTACTCTCTTTCAGTTATAAGCCATTACCCCTCATTCTGTCATTACACTCCTTGATAAAGAGTCCCTCCCCATCTTTCCTGTAGGCTCCCTTTAAGTACTGGAAAGCTGGTACAACGTCTGCCCAGAACCTTCTCTTCTCTGGGCTGAACTACTACAACTATCTCTGCTTGTCCTCATTAGGAAGGTGCTTCATCCCCAGATCATCTTTGTGGCCCTCCTCTAGGCCTGCTAAAACGCATCCATGTCTTTCTTATGCTGGAGGCCCTAGAGATGAAAGCAGCACTCCAGCTGGGGTCTCACAAGAGCAGAGGGGCAGCGTCACCACCCTTGACCTGCTGGCCACACTTCTTTTAATGGAGCCCAGGATGTGATTGCCTTTCTGAGCTGAAACCACACATTACTGGCTCATATTCAGTATTTTATCCCCAATTCCTCCTCTGCAGGGTTGCTTTCAATCCCTTCATTCCCTAGCCTGTATCCATGTTTAGAATTCACATTGTTGAACTTAATGAAATTGACATGGGCCCACCTCTCAAGCTTGTCAAGATCACTCTGGATGGCATCCCTTCCCTCTAGATTATCTATCATAACATTCAACTCAGTGTCATCCACAAATTTACTGAAGGTGCACTCAATCCCCCTGTCCAGGAAAAGATGTTGAATAATACTAGTCCCAGTATGGACCCCTAAGGGATAACACCTATCTGGTCTCCACTCAGACAGGAAGCTTTTGACCACAAATCTTTTCTTGCAGCCATTCATTCAATTCCTTATCCACCAAGTGGTCCACTCATTAAATCCACGTCTTTCAATTTTAGAGACAAGAATTTTACGTGGGATAGTATTAAATGCTTTGCACACTTCCAAGTAGATTACATCCATCACTCTTCTCTTATCCAACAATGCAGTAATGCTGCCATAAAAGGCCACCAAATTTGTCAGGCATGATTTGCCTGCAGTGAAGCCATGTCGGTTGTCATAAATCACCTCCTTACTTCCCATGTGCCCTAGCATAGTTTCAGGAAGGATATTCTCTATCATCTGCTGAGCACAGAGACTGACCAAATTGTAGTTCTGCAGGCTTTTTTTCCTTTTTTAAAAAATGGGGGTAATATTTCCCCTTTTCTAGACACTAGGAATTTCACCAGACTGTCACAACTTTTCAAATATGATGGAGAGTGGCTTATCAATTTCAGCTGTCAGTTCTCACAGGACCCTTGGATATACCTCTTCAGGTCCCCTGGACCCTTGCACATTCAGGTTCCTTAGATGGTCTCGAACATGATCTTCTCCTACAGTGGGCAGTACTTCATTCTCCCAGTTGCTGCCTTCAGATTCTGTGAATTGTCACTTGCACTTGTTGATGAAGGCTGAGGCAAAAAAAAGTTGTTGAGTACATGTTCTCATGTTATGTTCTCCATGGCAGTTGTAGCCAGGTCTCTCATTTTACTCATTGGGGGTGGGACTGTGTGCGTGTGTACAGCTTCTTTAATCTTCCTTTGTTGTCCTGTGTGCCTGAAGAAACCCTTCTTATTTTTTACATCCCTAGCCAAGTTCAGCTAAATCTGTACCTTGACTTTCCTGATCTCCGCCCTGCACTCCCAGGCCATATCCCTGCCTCCACAGCTATACATTTTATGTTTGTGTTTTAGTTTGGTCAAGAAGGGCTGCAACTTAAACTTCGCCATGGTCATGCAATGAAGAGCAGTGAACCTGCAGAATTTCTGCCAAAATTATTGTTTAAAGGAAGTCACTGTCTAATGTTATCCAGAGCATGCACATGGTAACAACCTGAAATTGCTCACCATTTTTCTTTCCCTAAGATTTCTAAAAGTTCACATGGTCTCTAGTAGATAGATTTCTTCAGCAATCTACTCTGAATTCTCCACATGTTTGACAGAGCAGTGAGGCTAAAGCAGATGTTACAGACTGTATTCTCAGGCTTTATGCAAGTAAATTATGAGGATGAGAGATCTTGAGGATACAGCATGAAAGACTGGCACATCTGAGGGCTTTAGGGGGAGGTGTGATATCTTCATAGAATGGTGAAAGACCGAGTTGTGACATGGATGCCTGTAAAAATAGGAGTCAAGTACACATCAGACTCTCTACTGCTGATGGATCTTATAAAATTAATACATGTCTCCAAATCATGTAATTGTAATATTGCCAAGAGGCTGTCTTTCCCTGTGGCTACACAAATTCACAATTTCTGGGATTTTCCTGGTGTATCAACTTCCCTTAATATTCTCAAAAATTATTCTACTTTATGGATAACTCTTTTCTCCCAATATAGATATGATAATATGTGTAAAGAAAGAAGACACTAATAACACAAATATAGATTAAAAGTTATGGCAGTTTTCCTGATATGACTATGAGACATATTTCTCATGGACCAGACTTCTGGTAGCCAATCAGGTGAAACTGTTATAATCATTCTTGCCTCTCCTCTCCATCTGCTTTGCCTTGCCCTGCTTACCCTCCACTTTTCTTCAGCAGACAATATACTTAGATTCAATGACCATTTCGGTTTTATATTAATTACTGAGCATGCATGTGCAATAAAACGATTCTTTGCTTGGGACCAATTCAAACATCCGAACTAGAAGTAAACTGCCTTTCAGTCACTAAAGTCATTCAGCTCTGAGTTTCCTCATGTATAAACTAATGAATATTTATTATGAAATATTTTCCTATTTACTTTCAATAGTGTTGAAACTGCAACATCACTGACTTGATTTACTCTCTTGGATAAACTAGGGAAAACAGTCTAGTTTTCCTGAAAAAAAATAGTTTTCTTGTGATTACAGAATGACTTTTAGTAGCAGGAAATGTTCTTAGTTTGAGGACATTATATTTGAAGTATTCATGCGAGTCTGAATAAAAGCAAACAACTGATTTTTTTCTATGTTTGTTTTTGGTTTTCACCTTGGAAGGAATGGAGAGCCTAAATATATAAATATCATCTGGGAGTAAAACATTCATATAACTCAGTGATATGAAACAGTTTGTATTTTTTTTCTATGTGTTCACTGATTAAAGTCAATCTTTTATTATATGAATGGTTCCCTAGATGATGGTAAGTTTCATTTTTATTAACAATGTCTGTTTATCTTGATAACAACTCCATAGCTCAAACCTAAAGGATTAATAATAAGGCATTTCAAGTACTGACTACTTTTATCAGCATTTGTATTGGCAGTTACTGTTTTTCTTTCCTTTTTTTTCTCTTTTTAAGCCATAACTAGCCTCAAAGTTGTTTGTGAAAACTCCAATCCAGCAACTGTTTCCCTAATATGACTGAATAGACCTGGGTTTGCAGAAACTCAGAATGACCTTTACATGCAGTAGTTAGTATGCATTGGCAACACTTCAGCTCTGTTTTAATTTTCCTTTTGTGAAAAGCAAACAGAAAGAAACAAAAGTACAGTAAAATTTAAATAAAGTAGCACATTACTGTGTTACCATATTTTTAAAAACATCAACAAAATAATCAGAATGTAGCCTTCCCCATTTTAATCTCCTTACCTCAGGGAAGCCACAGAGAAAACCTTTTCTGCTTTAAACTAGAAACACTTTTTTTTTAGGCTGAACAATGATGAAATATTTGTGTTCATTTAGAATTGACTTACAAGCAGCTTAATGTTTCACTGAGCACATGCAGCTTTTTTCTTTGGTTCTCAGAAACAAAATGCACTTTTGGTGTGCTTTCTAGACAGGTTGCATACTTAGTAGATCACTGCAACTTCAAACTGAAGCTGTTCCTCTGCTTATATGAGATACAAGTTACCCTCTTTCATGAGACAGATATAGTAAGGGTTTGATTTTCCACTGGTGCAACCAATGTGACTTTTGTAGATGATTCTAAAGTTAGTAGAGTCAAGACCATTCACTGAACTTTTAAAAGTAGCACCCAAGAATGGCCTTTTAAAGGTATTTATACCATTTATCTTAGGAAAATTGAAAATCAGGCACTTAAGCACTCTTGTTAACCCAAGTAGGCTTTTTTTCCTTATTTAGGAATCTAAATACCTCTGCAAATCTGAAAAGATAGTGGCTTCAGGTATATTAATGCTTGAAATGATTGCTTGATTTCTTTTCATATACTGGTAGCAAGAGGTTACTCAACTATGGGATGTTCCTAACTCCACTTCCCAAAAGATACATAAACTTGTGGCAGAAAGTAGGCAAATGCTGTGCATCATGCACTGTGAATACCAGAAATAGATTTGTGTTTGGAAAGTATGGATATTTTGGACAGCAACCAAGAATTTGAGTTCAAGGATGACCTGAGAGGACCCCAAAGTCATAGAGTTGACTAGAAATTTTCTGAGTCTCCCATAAGACCTAGGAAAAATCTCTGTACCTTTGTGTACTGAATATAAATTGACATGTCTCATATTATTTATGTGCTTTGTCATGGCCAGGGCTGTATCTTATGCAATAGTACAGTGGTTCCAATTAGCCCCTTAAGCAGTGTTGTAAATATAAAATATGATGAATATTCCTACAAAAGAATTACTCATGTTGAAACTATGCTTAAATGTCTGAAGTATAAAAAAGACTTTGCTGCAGTTCATACTTTCACTTTTAGCTAAGTGAATTATTTTCTTTGAAAAAGTACCCAAAGAACATTTGTAAGTGTTCTGTCAGGTCAGATTGAAATCTATGACTGATTAGATTTGCATTTCAAGATTTCATCCAAAACATTACAATAAGAAGTACAAATCAGAAAGAATTTAATTGTATCAGGTTTATTTGCATATGGATTCTGGACCTTAAGCATTCCACCCTAACATATTCCTTTGAGGAACATTAATCAATGCAAAATTAAAGTTAATTATGATAATTAAATCTTCTCAAAGTAAAAGGTGACTGTAGTAATACTCAGCTCTATCACAAGCCAAAAAATAAAAAGGGAACTTACTAACATCATCTTCATTAGTTTGGTATTAATACAGTGCCTTCACAATGACTCTGCTGAAATTTGAATTTTAAATGAAAGGCAGAATTTGCCTTTCATTGCCTGTTGTGTGACATTAGAGATAAATGAGAGACATGGTTGTATCTGTACTGTCATTGTTGGTCTCTCTCTTTTATTTGGCTCTTATTCAACTTATGAAACTCTCACTCCATAAAAAATTAAATAGCTACATTGTTAAGCTTCATGTGTGGTGTCCTTTGGTTCAATCTTCAGATAGTTTTCAACTGAGTCAGATATTAAGGAGATGGTCTTGTACCTAAAATGCTGTGCTCTGATCATGTTATCTTGCTATTGCAGTGACCAGGCTCTCAGCAGTCCTCATTGCAACCCCTCCTGGACATCAATTTTGTTATCATAAATCTGTAGTTGCAAAAAATCTCTATTTAACTTGTCTCTGAGAAGATCGGGCTCTGCTTCTCTCTCCTGCTTCAATACTGAAAGAAATACTAATAAATCTGCACTTCAGCACTACTAAAACAGAGATCAATTTTGTGAGTACCAACATAGAAACAAATAGGCCTTTTAAAGCTATTAATAGATGAAGATAATTGCTGGCATTACTCATGGCATTTAATTTCCCTAAAGCTGTAGTTGGGCAGTTTGCTTTCCTCAAGGTGAGGATTTTCTGTGAGGAATTTTCAAGTGTCATGGTTCATGTTTTATAAATAGGCAAGACTTTCTTTCAAATGATTAAAAAAAAAAAAAAAATCCCCTTCTCCTCTAAAATCTCCCTGTCCTTCCCCTAAAACACATTGAAAATGCTTCTGGTTTACAACAAACTATATACATAGAAATAGAAGATTGGAAGATAATGACTAATGATTTGAAAGATGCATCACAATAATAGTCTATGACTCTGAATAAATGTCCTTTTCTTCCTCTTAGAAGTAAATAGAGTTTTGGGGTTTGTTGTTTGGTTTGTGGGGTTTTGTTTGTTTGGTTTGGTTTGTCTGTTTGTTTGTTCCCTAAAAAAACCAGTTTGTTAATCTGCTCAGAATGTAATGTTAATAGGAGGCAAGCATAAAAATGAAAACATGAGAACCTAACAAGATAAATGAAAGCAAGCTTGATGAGTCAGTAACCCACATTGTATGTCAGGAAGATAGAAAGATATTTACCTTTATTCTCACTTAAATTCACTGCTGTCATTGCAAAGCTAACTTCTCCAGGCACTGCTCCATTTCTTTACCAAACACATAATCCTTGTTTCTAAGACTGCAACACAAAGAAAGACCTGCTTTCTATGTTGCCAAAATATGTTATATGCAACTGATCATGTGAAGCTAGGGAGCTACAGGTATGACCAGTACATAATGGGACACCATCAAGGAAATCTTTTATACAATACATATAAGCCAAGGAATCATAGACAATATGTGTTTTGGCTTTTTTTGCTGCTAAGACTAAATTGGTGGATTGGAGTGATTTTATTTTTTTTTTAGATGTGATCACAATTAAAGGGGTAGGAGGAGATTAAAATTACCACAACTTCTGCATGTATGATAAATTTTAAGAAACAGCAAAAGCATCTAACTTGGTATTTCACAGTGCCAGACTTTCTTTATATATTGTAGCCATGGCCTACATTCAGATCCTCACTCATCTCCTTACTCCATAGCCTGTCTTTGTAAGAGTCCGTGTGTAGTCTTATTATATATTTGACTTGGAATTATAAAGCTTCTCTCTCTCTTTTTTTTTTTCCTCCACAAATTTTCTTTATCAAGCACCCACACTGACAAAGAAATAAGTACATCCATTATCTCTTAATTTTCCGAATCACAGATACAAAGATATTGAAAGTAAATGTATGATGTTCTTTATTCATCTGGAACAATTGCACAGCAATATCAGATCACGTACATCAGAAGTTATAGTGGCATCTAGGCCAAAGTCTCAAAGGGTGACCAGTAGGAGTGTACCCATCACAAACAATGATACTCTATTCTTAGAGACTTTGACTTAAATTGTCTTCAGTCTGTCCAGTAAAGGAAACATATATACTGAGTTTCAGGTTATCATGGGGACCCTAATTACCACTTAATATTCACCTTTGTTTTCCAAAAGATAGGATTCTATGTGGGTCTCATTCAGGTCTGGTCAAAATTAAAAGTGTTTGCTTTCTTTTTCAAGACTTCTAGGGAAATAAAGGAGAACAAAGTCAAATAGGACCTGAAGTCAATGGTGATTCAGACTATTCAGCTTACACAGACACTACTGTCAAATCAGGAGATACTGGCAGCTCAGAGCATTAAAGAAGTTTGGACAGATTTTTCACTTGGCAAGAAATGCTATAATACCAAGAGTAAAATGACCATATATTGAATTAATTAAAATGGCAATCACTTAAACAGAAATCTGAAAGAGTATAAATTTTAATTACTTTAGTTTCTTGGACCACTGAATCCAGACCTAAAGGTTTGATATAGTGCATATAAAAGATACAAGGAGATCCACTGATTTTAACTATGCAATGATTTTTGTGGATAAAGTTATCAAAATAGAAAACCAGACTAATTTGTGTGAAAATAGTCCTGCTCCCCAACAATAAAATATAAGGCTTAATTTGAGTTGTTATAAATTTGTGTGTTTGTCAGAATTCACAGGATCCCAGGATGTCAGGGGTTGGAAAAGACCCTGGAGATCTTTGAGTCCAAACCCCCTGCCAGAGCAGGACCATATAATCTAGCAAAGGTCACAAAGGAACGCATCCAGACGGGCCTTGAAAATCTCCAGAGAAGTAGACTCGACAGCCCCTCTGGGGAGCCTGTTCCAATGCTTTTACTGTAAAGTTCCTCCTCATGTTGAAGCAGAACTTCCTATGCTCTAGATTACATCCATTGCCCCTTGTCCTATCACAGGGCACGAGTGAGAAGAGCCTGCCCCCCTCCTCCCGACACTAAGCCCTCATATATTTATAAACATTTATTAAATCCCCTCTCAGATTTTATATAGAAGAAGCACCCTTTATATCAGAAAGCACATGGTGCTTTATTTATGAAAAAAAATTTCAATTACAGGAAAAAAAGAGTCATAAGGCTTTTCTATTTGTTTAACTTGAATATGTTATTCAATATGACATGAAAAATCACAGGTACTGTGTGGAAAACCTATTCCATTTATTTATTGGTTAAAACCAAACTTTTTGGTCCGAATAGTACCCATAAGAGCTCATTCAAATTTTATGTCTATGATCAGTTTTTGATAATCACATGTTTACCTTATTATAATAACTGGAAAGATTTTATGCCATGAGATAACCATTATCATCACTTCTGTACTTTTGTGCATCATGACAGTACTAGAATCATAATTTGACATGATTTGACTGACATACACTCACCTAATAGGAATCAAATAGATAAAGTTTTATATCTCTCTCTTCTCCATGAATAACAGGAATTATCACAAGGATTATTGTACTGTTATAGGATATACACTCTTGAAAATATATTAAAGAGTCTGTTGTTGAATTACTCTGTAAAATTCCTACAGAAAAGTAAGCACAGTTTATTTTTATTCTGTCACTTTTTTTCAGCTCTGAGTGAACAGACCTTCTGCAACTCCCCAAGACAGTGTAACATCCCTGTAAGAGCTCTACCAATAAATTCCATAGAAAAAAAAATGCACCGATGATGGATTTTAACTGAAATCCCGGTTAGGGTGTCAGAGGCAGTAGGTCCTACCTGGGAAATATGTGAATATGTGAATCCAGCAGCTGGTCTACTTAGGGGAGGGAAAGTGGTTATGCTGCTGTAAAGCTAAATTAAAGATTGCTGAGTGATGTGGAAATTAGGAGTTTAGTAAAAATGAAACACTAGGGACAGGGATGTGTTCAAGGATTTTTTTACTTTACCAGTAAGAGCACTATCTGTATCAACAGTTTATATCTTCTACAGAAATGGTAATATAAAAAGGATCTTAAATACTTCAAGAGAGGCTTTGGTCTGTCTCAAGCTCTTTTCAATGAGGTGTAATACCTCAAAGCTAACACAACAATTCAAATTCTGAAGCATGAGCAAACAACAAAGAAAGGTCATGTTAGATAAGCTTAAGCTAATACCAGATGTTTCTAATGAATCTATTGCTGCATGTTCAGACTTAACTTTTCCACACCTGGCTAGCTTTTGGTGTTTGGAGTAAGACTTTGAGTCTTCTAACCCAGTGAATGTCTGGATGCCATTATACATAGATATTTACTTCACTGCAGTCCTCCTTTTCTTCTTTTTAATACATTGGAAATACTGCAAAGCATATAACAACACCAAGATGAAAGTTATGATCTCTTGATCGAGAGGTGGTAAAAATTGCATGTTGAAAATGATGAGCATGTATGGATCTATCCCTTCGGTTAGGGAAGGTTATAGCTATTGAATTGCTCACTGTTTTCTGTTAGTGAGTCCAATAAAGACACTTGTTTGCCAGCTTCTCCCATGAGGGTCTCTGCATATTTTTAGGTGTCTTGTCCATCAAATTTGTGTCCTCCACTGGACAGCCCACTGTTGTCACTTTTTACCTGGTATTCACTGTATCTGCGTTGATAAACTGAATTTTTTATTTTTATTTTTTTAAATTTTATTAAAAATATCATCCCCCATGACAAATGCTTCAAAGAGATTTAAATAATATAGATCTACACAGATCACAGGTCACATGGTGTCAGGGGTTAGAAGGGACCCTGGAGATCTTTGAGTCCAACCCCCCTGCCAGAGCAGGATCATACAGTCTATCACAGGTCACAAAGGAATGTTTCCAGCTGGGTTTTGAAAATCTCCAGAGAAGAAGACTCCACAGCCTCTCTGGGGAGCCCGTTCCAGTGCTCTGTCACCCTAACAGTAAAGAAGTTCCTCCTCATGTTAAGGCAGAACCTCCTGTGCTCCAGCTTATATCCATTCCCCCTTGTCCTATCACAGGGCATGAGTGAGAAGAGGCTGTCCCTTT
>JANIJG010025362.1:0-15552 GCA_024611175.1 Megaceryle torquata
AGTTGAGTGATAGCTTAGGTACTCTTGTGTGGGAGGTTTCCCCTTCAGGAGTGAAAGTATGCTCATTTTGGTTCATCTTTCCTTAAAGTTTAGGAATTAGTTGTGTAGCTCTTATATTCCCAACAGACATATGAACTTGTATTTTGTCAGGAGTGCTGGGTGACTGGTTGCAATAAACCCTCATTTTTGTCTAGCTGATGCTACTTGTTTTGTGGGTGACACGTGGGTCATGACACAAGGATAATTATCCATTCATTAAAGATTGTATAATATAAAAGGATTAAAAATTACTTTTGATTGTGAAGCTTGGTTCAGCATCAGCCTCTTACTCTCTCATTAGTGTTTTTCTTAAGTAAATGATGCCAGTGTATTTCTGATACTGCTATTCTCTTTCTGTGCTCGTCTTCCTTTTCTAAATTACTGTAAAGGGTAATTTCCACATGGATGATTGTCCTCCTGTCACTTAATTGTAATCTTGAAAACATCAGTTCGAGGAATGTCTTTTTAAAATATCATTTCTTTTCTCTACTTGCTGTGTGTCTGCCTTTAAACAAACCTAGAAATATTAAAAAACTTCAGGGCTTGTATCTTCAGGCTGCCTCCCAACAGCTTGCTGAGTAGCATTACTGCAATCTTTCATTCCATCAGAACTAAATGAAATAAATCACGTTGATGCATCAGATTATTTAGGTGAAGATAAAATCTGGCAAAGGAAGAGGGTTTTTTTAAGAGTTCTTGCTCTCTGGGAAATACTATGGACTTAATACTGTTCCTTCCCCTAATTTTTATTATAACATCATCTGTTACAAATATGATCTGCTTAACTGAATATCAAAAACTAAATGTAAATGCTTTAACATTAAACTGGAGATGATCTTTCAGATAACAGTCTGGTCCACACAAGCTCTGCCATTCTATACAGAACAATGACAACTGGAGAAGTCTCCTATTGTTTCTGAGATGATTCATACCCCAGCTCTTGGGAATGGACTTCTCTGAGTCTATTTAGTCCATCTGTGATTAGCAAAAATTCCAAAGGATCAATTTCTTTGCTATATACATGTACCATGGCTTTTCAAGACTCCTCAGTTTAGAATTAAACATGGGGGAGTAGTATTAATAACATAAGCGTTTGTTCAGGGTCAAGATACCTGACAGAAATCTACTTCATTAAGATTTAGCAAACAAAATTGTTGTCGTTATTCAGCATGATCCTTAGAACAGCATAACAACCAGTTTTGTTCATGACAGAATCTTTAAAGATGCATCTTCCTTTCCTGGGCATATGTTATATAAAAGATTTTTTTTGTTGTTTTTTTAAACTCCAAATACTCTTGTGGGTTGACCCTGGCCAGCAGCTAAGCACCCACCCAGTCACTCTCATCCATCCTTCAGCAGGATAGGGAGAGAACTGCATGAGCAAAAGTGAGAAAACCCGTGGGTCGACATAAAGACAATTCAGTACGTGCAGCAAAGCTGCATGCACAAGCAGAGCAAAATAAAGAATTTATTCAATACTGCCTGTCAGCAGGCAGATGCTTAGCTGGTGTCTGGAAGACATGGCCTCAGCACACATAACAGGGACTTGAAAAGACAAAACACCATGAACAACATCTCCACTTTGTCCTCTTTTCCCCAAGATCTCCTTTTTGAGCGCATCATGTGGTAGCAGATATCTCTTGTGTGAGTTCAGGTCAGCTGCATGGACCGTATTTGCTCTCGGCTTCTTGTGCAGTCCCAGCCAACTCACTACTCACTGCGGGGGGTGGCAGGGGAACAGGAGGTGAGCTGGCAAGACAGAGAAAGAAAACTTCAATGCTTGAAATGCAGTTTTGCCTGGGTAATCCATCCATTTCCCAGTGAGAAGGAAAGTGTGACAATAATAAATTTTAAGATTTTGGTACAGAGTCTTTATTATGAAATGACACCTGAAGTATTCTATATTTCAACAAGTTATTACTGAGGTAGCATTTTGGTTTTGAATTCAGAGGATGATGTTGAATTTAATATTAATTCAGAAGTACTTAGTGCAATTTACAATGACAACTAAAAATAATGAATAATATATTTATATCATCCATTAATAACCATCCATCCATTTAAAAGTTTCATCCTAATGTGTTCTGGAAATCTGCAAATTAATTATGCAAAACCCTGAATGAGTATAAAATTGAAATGCTTAAGAATTTAAATGATGCAATTAAAAGCTATTTCACGTAACTCAAAGTTATTTTCTTCTAATACTTACTCATCAATCTTAATTTCAGTACCACCATTTAGAAACAGAATCAGCTCTTATATCTTGTCAAAATATTAGAAGTTTGAGCAAGGACTGTATTATTGTTACTTGGATTACATTATTTCCAGACATGAATTTCAAGTCTTTATTTAGGAAGCACTTCCTCATGGAAAGTGTGATTAGACACTGGAATGGACTGCCCAGGGCCGTGGTGGAGTTGCTGTCCCTGGAGGTGTTTAAGGAAAGATTGGATGTGGCACTTAGTGACATGGTCTAGCTGATGTCACGGTGTTGGGTCATAGGCTGGACTCCATGATCTTGGAGGTCTATTCCAGCCTCAGAAATTCTGTGATTCTGTGATTTAAACAGAAGTGGCCTTACTAAAAATAGATTACAATGTTCATCAAAATTAGAAGGGTCAGGTCAATGGTGTCAATCATGACATTTTTCTTAAAAAATTAAGGAATCAATAAATCCATCCATGAGAACTGGTCTAAAACTGTCATCATAGCTACCTTAAAAGTTCTAAGAATTAAACTCTGTAGCACTAGCAAAGCAATACATGGCCAATGATGATTAAGATTTGCTGACCAGGCTGCCTGGGAAGTATATATAAAGGTAGATAGTAGAAGTAGTAGTAGTAACATAGCAATAGATTGCTCATTTATTTCTATATGATAATATACCTTGGGGTACAGATTTACTCCCATGCCAAAACAACTCTGTAGCACCCTGGCAGCATAAAAACAGATTCTGTTCAATTTCTGTGCTTCTGCTATAGCCTTAGACACCAGAGATTGGACAAAAGATCTTTCCTGTCGAATTACAGTGTTCTAGTCCCATGCTTCCTTATGGGTAAGGTGACCTTCTTTTCCCATGAGTTGCCCAAAGTGCTTCACCCAAAGAGTCAGTTTTCCTGTTGACTAGCTGGCATGTATCCTTTTTTCACAACTGTTTTGTCTGTTTCTTCCCTGCATTAATGTTCAGACAGCATTCAGGAAAAAAAAAAAAAAAAAAGTTTTGTAAAGAATAACTTCCATTGTATAAGAATAAATAAATAACAGGTTATACATACATGGTGCAGAAAATCAAAGTTGTTAAGTCTGTGCATGCTTACTGAAGTGTGCAGTTAAATCTTCAGATAGGTCAATTGCTTTGAAAATGCAAAAAATTAGCAATTTGCTAGAAAAGGCAATTTTAACACCGGCAAGTCTTAAGGAAGAATAGTTTCAAGAGTCAGGAAACTTTCAATTCACATATTTCTATTTGCTTTACTAACATTCATGCTTTTCCATAAGATCAAGGAGAAATTACTGTGCTTAGGTAGTTCTAATTTAGGTCCTATAAAAACTGACAAACTCTAGGAATTGATGTTCATCAAAAAGGTTCATTTTCTGTGTTTGTGTATCACTTTAAATAGTCAATTTTAAAAAACACTCTTTTGCTGAAGGATTATAGATGCATATTCTTTAGTGTTTGACGGCTTTTCTTCTTTTTTTTAAATGTGCACAATTTCAGTCCATTGAAATTTATCTATAAGTAGAAGTCTTCTGCCAAAATCTGTATGTTCCTTAAGGGTTTACAGATTGAATGCTTCACAGTAAAGGCAGGCATGTCCCTACCCTTCTGTATATCTTGTCACTTTGGAATTACACTATAGAGATAGCAACCTGAAAATCCAGAACGAGTGAGGACTCTTTTCTCCATTGGAAAGGTTCTTGGAGTTGCTCTGCTGTGCTCCAGCTCACCAACTCCCTCTTGGCTTTAATGGGAGTGAGGCAGTTTTTAAATCTCTCAACAGCTTCATGGTGTGATCTGTTATCTTAATAAGTCACCCTTGCTGTTGAACAAATCAACCTTGGGTACAAGATTTCAAGACAAAAGAACAAAACAGAAGATAAAAACTCAAGTGAAGACAAATGCTTTGTAGGGTATGCAAGGCTGAAATAGTTTTGGTAGAAAAGCTTGGAATACTTTGGTTTAAGCATTCTGGTGTAATATCTGGGGAGAATGTTTTGTTTGGGGGTGAAGTTATTAAAACAAATATTTATTTTGAAAAACAACCTGAATGGTTTAAAAAAAAAAAAAAAAAAAAAGAGGAAAAAACTTATTAAAAAGTTAACTTTTTTTTCTGTATTCTTTTCCTTCTCTTTTTACATACAACAGTAAAATACATGGATTGCAGTAGCAAAATATCAGATTTGGCAGTTTTCAAACCAAATTTAAGCTAATGAAAAATGAGAAAGCAGTAATTTGAAAGTGGAGACGTTTTTCATCAAATCATACTTATTTTCTGGTTATTTTATCAGGTCATGTGTTTTAGAGGCAAAGCCTTATTAATTATTTTTCATATGTTCTTACATAAAAAACCAGTCCAAATCTCTCAATGTGAACCCTTCTGCTTTTAATTTCTCAGTATTTCAGTTTTAAATACAACTTTGCATTAATACAAGGTTTTAATTGTATCCACATCTTACATTAAGTTATATTTATTAGACAATATATAGCATTTGATAAAGGTTCTGACCATAATATTTTAGATAGTTGTTGCTGAAGTTTGTGTATTATGTTGTTGTTTAGTGTGGTATTTGCATCCATTTATTTATTTTACTTTGGGGAAAGGAATCTCCTTTTACTATTATCCTCCTTTGATTTTGAAAGGAGAGTAGTGAGTTCAGCAGCACGTAAAGTTTAAAGAGCTATGTTTGTGCTGATTAAAAAGGGAATGTTTTATTTTTCTCTTTCAGTGAACAACATACTGAAGTACTGAAACATTAAAGAAGGGGAAGCCACTTTCTAATGTATGGATGTTGACTGAACATTATAAAATAGCACTGGACTCCACTGGAAAGGTAATCAATGTCCCAGGTTCAATCTTACACAAATTCTGCACTCTCATCAGAAATACAGGAATAAATATTTAGCTTCCTTCCCCTTATCCCCTGACACCAAGACTTTCTGAATGCAAGGCGTTAGCCTTTGCATTAGTTTATTGATCTTTTAATGTAAGATCTAACTTGCTTCAGGGGCACTATAAATACAATATTGCAAAAGTCCTGCAATATCAATATTCATTTATTTTTATTGATTAGTTGCCAATTCCAAATGCTGTGTACTGAATTAATGTGTGCTGAATACCTACTTCAAGTAATGAAGTCAAAATTGGCTCTAACAACCTACGCAATCTGCAGAAATATTTTCTTTTACAAAACTAATTATTTCCTTTGTTACAATCTACATTTACTTTTGTCATTTGACTTATCCTTGGAACCTTGCTGGAAGACACAGAATATCAAAACAAAAACTATTTATAGACTTTCACTATTTACAGTATCATACAAGAACATCCTTCCTCATAAGACCAGTACTAAGCATTGGAATTAGCAGTTGAATTTGACCAACTCCGTACATTTCAGAATGCAGAACTTTAGAAGATTAATTTGAGGTGTTGCTTCTTTGTGCATGACTGTTTTTGCAGTCAGAAAAAGTATATTTATTTCTGTCTGTGATTCACACACACAGATAATACTGTTATATAAGCAATAACACAAGGTAGATGAATGCATTCATGGGTGTTTGTTCTGAAACACAGTCAAGGTGTTATAGGTGTGTTTCCTCTTTTCTGTTGCCTCTTTTGCACGTGAAGCCTTTCCTTTTTCATGGATATGGCAAAAATGGTGTAGTAATATCTGATACTATATAACAATGACTTAGAGGTTTCAGTGTCTGTCATCTGAGTATGCAACCACTTAACACCATAATTCTCAATAGAACAAGTTTCTGGAAAATTATGACAAAATTACAAAACAGCAATTAAAGCAGCTGGCTGAGTCAAACTTTATCACTGTTATGTGGTGTTAAATTGTAAAAAGGAGATGCAGCAGCTATCACCTGCTCTTAAGTTTTGTTCTGCTGAAAACTAAAGATAGAAACACTAATTGATGTCAAGATATACATCTGCTTTCTGCGAGTGGGAAAACAGGAAAGACAAAAAAAAAAGACACTGGTGTTATACACCACTCTATGGAAATGTTACTGTGGTTTTCTGCCTATGGATACAAGGGTTACAAGCAGCAGTTTCACAAGAAATAATCTCAAGATGCATGTAGATTGGAATCCACTGTAGAAAATACAGTGTCATGCACTTCCTAATCTTGGAAGTGGGAGCAAGTACAAAAGTCTTAGACAGGCATTAACTGCAGTTTCTTGAGGCAACAAAATCCCAGAACAAATGTCAACTGGAAGGGATATACTTACTTTGAGCAAAATTTATGTTAATGCCTAAATGACACTGAGTATCTGAAAAATTCTTGTAACTGTAAGGCAGTTAAGTAGAAAGAGTCCCTAAGTCTGTTGTTCAGCCTATCTCAGCATAATTTAGGCTCTGGATGTATGTTGACTCCAAGATGGTGTAAGATGTGAGCGTTTCATTCTTTCATTGCCACAACAGAAAACAGAAATTTAAATGCCTCAGATTAAGAGAATTGTGCAGTATTTTGGACATGTCCCTGATCTGGATAATTGAAGAATGTCAGGGCAGCCAGCTGTCACTTTGTGAGAAAGGCCGAGCTGCCCGAGTCTTTTGCTGTTTAGGAGGAATAATTAGAAGTTTTCTGTGCCTTTTTTAGTGGGCTACTACTCAATAAAGCTTTATGATATGGTACTTTGTTCAATCAAAAGGTGTCTAGAAAGTAATAAGGATTTTTAATAAGACATTGTGACCTCTCATGTAAAAAGCTACCATATTTGTAAGATCTTTCATAAAATCTTTGCAGGGTCATTGGGACTACAATAATCTTAAATTTAGATCTAATATAAATCAATGACATTTACATTAGCTCATAAATGTACCCTGAAGATGGGTTATGCAGTACATGTAAAGAAATCTATAAAATGGATATTTTGATTATAAAATGATATGTTTCAGAAACAATTATCTAAAGTCACAAGTAATACTATTTACACCTGTCTATGAAGTGTCCCTCCTTTGAGTGGGGAGCAGGGGGGAGCTTATAGAAAAAGAGCTGGGTTTTTTTTTCCCCACACAAAGTTGTTAGAGGCTGTATTGCCATACTGTATGGAATGCCTTCAACTTACCTATATATCTAACACAGGCATGGGCCTGTAGTTAGTATGGAAGATATGCTGTGTCTTCTTGATTTGAACACAAAGGCAGGTGGTGACAAATACAGAGACTGCTGTGGGAAACCTTCCTCAGAGAGAGTTAAACTAATAAAATGGAAGAATGAAGGTCCACTTTGGAGGCTGATGATACATGAATGTCCAAGTTTAGGAGGGACCCAATAAGACCTAGACATATGCACTAGAGTAACAAATAGAAACCGTAAGCTTTGGGAAAACTTTGGAAATATTTTCTTTTCCAAACAGCACTATTTCAGTTTTGCTTAGATCATTTTTCACTGGGTGCTTTTTCCCAGAGGTGATTTTCCATGGCTAGTCAAATATCCATAGAGGAATGTGTTGGATCTGCTCATGTTACATGACCAGTGTCATGACACAGCCGATGATATGGGATCAAATGTAATGGTGTAATACTGGCAGTTTAAGCATAGTCTCTCTTGTAGTTTGTCCCCCGAGGATGCTAATCATGCTAAGTCACTGTATATCAGATTAGAATGTGGTCTTCTGACTTCTCAAATATTTTAGTAATCTCTGTGATTATGGCATCTAATGTCAGGTGACATCATTCATGCTTTAGTACATTGCATGATGTAGCATAAATTGATTGATATGGCCTGATTGACAGAGCTCTCAGTGACAAATTAGCTTGGAAAATGGGTGAATAAAGGTCATTTCTTTGATACTGTCAAAGAAAAAGTCTTTCCTACAAGAGCAGCTGGTTTAAAAGATTATCAAGACCTGAAGAGGATTTGCTTTTGGGTTAGATATAGGTCAAGAGTTTATGAATTTTAAAAAGTAATGAGTAAACATGAGAAAAAGTGGTTTAGTGGTACTCTCTGTATAAGAGGGGGTTCTGATTCAGTGTGCTTATGAGTTCAAAACTGGCTTGCAGGTGTAACTCAGGCACAGGATAGAGCAAGACTGAGCTGTTCTTGCTGCAGCTTTGCATAGCACAGCTTCTGCTTCAAAGGCAGCATAACTTGATCCTGTTACCCCAAATGTAAACCCAGTGTGTTCTTGTTCTGGCAGCCTGTCTGTTTAGCTGATCACCGTAGAGAACAGGGTCTAATTCTTTCCCAGACACATACTCCCCTTTCAGCTGTCTTTTGTTCCGAAATCTTGGCCTGTTTTCAATGAAAGAATTCCCAATTCCCTTCTAAATCGAATTGAACATATCATCCACGAAAAAAAAAAAAAAAGTATAGATTAATTAAACCTTTTACATTTTGTCATTTTAATCTCTTTAAAGGAGAAAGAAAGCCCATGAATTAATCACTGAGGTAGGATGTGTGACTTGAGCTTTTATTCTGAGATATATCATTGGCCTACTGAATAACATAAGTGTTTCATTATCTCCTCCTACAGTTACCCTGTTTATAAAGTATTGATAAAGATGCTGCTTGCTTTGTAAAATGGTCTGAGATCTATGGATTCTATGAAAGGATTAGTTTGTATTGCTGTCAGCAAACCTACTTAGAATAATCAAAACCCCAATCATACCAACAGTTGTTTGAAATTTTGGTTTAATTCTTCAAGTAAGGTCAGCTGTCTGTTTGGCTGCAAATAGTACCATAGGTACTGATGTATCTCGAAAGCCACTTCACCTCTTCCCTGCTACAACTGCATGTTGTGGTGTTCCTTCTCCCTCCTATTCCTTAGAAATCCTCCTTTCAATTTTAACAAGTCAGACAACTCTTTCTCAAACAATCTTTGAATTATGGCTTTGTAAGCAGTTAAGTAAAAGAGAAATCTGCTGTGCAAAGCTTCTTTGTTTATTGCTTTTGCTGACTGGCTGAAAGTGGGGTCACAGTAAGATCAGAGGGCTTGATATAAGTGAAATAATTTTACCAGAAAATACATCTTCAGAATGATGACAGAATAAAATGCCACACTAACCAATCTTGCTTTCATACCTTGCAAATTTTAGTAGTTGTCATTAAAACATGATTATATTTACATGAAAGCATGTATGGGTTACAGATTTATGCAACTCCAGCATATTACTACTGTAGTTCTACATGAAAATGCATCAATGTATTCTCAGCCAGCATCAAAATCAATATATGAAAGCAAATAATTCCAATTGCTAGAGAGTCATCACAACTTCACT
Organism: Megaceryle torquata; assembly: GCA_024611175.1. Taxonomy (NCBI): domain Eukaryota; kingdom Metazoa; phylum Chordata; class Aves; order Coraciiformes; family Cerylidae; genus Megaceryle; species Megaceryle torquata. Next base: position 9,492 of record JANIJG010025362.1, read on the forward strand.
GATACTGGGAGATCTCCCAGTGGCATCATGGCATAAAAGAAACAGCACTCTCCTAACTGCTGCTGGCATCAAGAAGGATGGATGTCCAAAGTAGAGTTCTGTCCTGCCATTTACATACAGTCACTTTAGGTAGCTCATCTTAATCCTTTGGCTATAGGTGCATTTATATATGAGCAAAAGCAACAGTCTCTTTAGAAAGTTCAAGAGCACATAAAAATGTCTGTATTAACCGGGAATATTTTCTATTTCAGCCACTTTAACCATTAAAAAAACCAAAAATTGGATCATTATATGCCATTCCTAAGCCAGGAATTAGAAGTAACGGTTCTAAAATATCAATCATCATACATTTATGCAGCAAGATTAGCCTTGGGCTTCATGAAGGTTTCTTTTTTTGGAATGCCTTTAATTTCTGATGAGCAATGTAAAGTGACCCAAGATGTACTGAGAAGAAAACAGGTTTTGTTATTTTTTATTAATGTGCCATAGCAATGCAGGGAGTTTTTGGCTTACTGTGCCTGGATTTTAGCATATGGTGTTATGCAGTCAGTAACAGCTTCCATCTTTAGTATGAGATTACCCTCTGGGATTTGGGGAAGTGGAGGTACCTATAGGTTATAATCACAATAGCTCCAGTCTTAACTCCTTTAAATACAGTAAGGGCAAATAGGTAGGTGTACTTGGATTGCTTTTCTTTTTGTTACCATAATAGAGATCAGTCTCAATCGTACAATGCCTCAATTGTATATTGCCTTCTGACTTTTGAGTTGGTTTTGTGCTTTGAATCTGGAGGAGTTATTTGAGTGCTTGTAGGGTGTGACTTTTCCTTATAATATATAGCTTTTATTCAAACATGGTACTTGTATGCCCTGTATACAGTTTGTACTTGTACTTTCCCAAGAGTGCTAAATCAGTTCCAAAAAAAACCCAAATTCATCCAAAATTTTACATTTGTTTTAATTGAAATGATAACATGGGTATGTGCAAAAGAGGGTTTTCTGACTATGATTCATTGTCATTTTCTCTTTTGATTCAATCATTTCAGAGCAAAAAACCTTAAAAGAGTATGCCTGTAGTTTTGGGGTTTTTTTTGAGTACCTACAAGTTTCTAGCTTTTACCTACTGCATTTAGCCATGGTGATAAAAGTGCAGCTGAAACATTATTTAACAAAAATTCCAATTGTAATTTTTTCCTTGTTGATCAAAATTACTATTAATAAAGTCGTATTCTTCAGTGAATAATCAAAAAATTGAAATCAAATTAAAAAAAAAAAAAAATTTCGGCCAAGGAAGAGATGTCTTGCTGACCCATGCATTAAAATAGTAAGGTTCTGAATGGTGGCCTCAGGCAGATAATTACATGTGGAGTGATGGGAGTAGACTACTGGAAATAGTTATCAAAAAATGATGAGTTGCTACGAAATCCTATAAAACATCAGCTGCATCGGCAGCTTTTAGAATAGAGGAAACTTTGACATATTGACACAAGTATGCTTAGAATGGCTATAAGGGATCCAAACCAAAAAAGCAGGGGCCATAAAGATGAAAATAAAAGGAAAATTAATTTACTGGTAAAGTTCTTCTTTTGGCTGAGCTGACTCTTATTGAACTGAATTCCTGTAAATAGTCGACTGCTTAAAAATAAAGCACAAGTGTAACTGAACCTACTTTTTGTAGCATAGCAGCTTTTATTTCAGTTGGAATTTTTATAAACAAGCAACGTGCTAGTACTGGAAAAAAAGAGTAGTAGTGAACATCTGAAGCTTTTCCAATGATACAGGAAAATTAAAATAAGATAGGAAGAGTATGTGAAGAAATAAATAACAGTCTTAAGAGTTTCAAGATTAGATTGTCAGTGGTAAACAGTTGGAGAGAAGCAAACATTCTTGCAGATATCCTTTCTGTGGTTTTGTTTCATCTTGTAAGTCGGACCACAGAAATAATGTCACTAAGGTTGCTCGGAACTGCAATGGTGTGGAAGTGTAGTGAAGGATAGAAGGCACAGCACAAAGTTCTTCATAGTTGATAAAGCTGTGTTCATGACATCTGGTGTTGGGTCCTTGTTACTGCTAGACCAGGAATTCTCATTTTTCAGCTCATAGCTGAATCTGAGCTTCCCTAGTCTTGGATAACAGTGAGGATGACTTATACCAGTCAAGTGATTATTACAGGTTTGTATGCACTCAGTGCTTTAACATTATAGCCACAGCACCTCTGAAGGAGAGAGTAGATTCTGTGAGAGAAAGATAGACCCAGCATTACCAGCTTTAGCTTTCCCAGGTTTACTCTGTGTTCCCTCTGTACACACCATTATGAACATTTTATTTGTTTGTACAGTAGGGATGCTGGTGTGTCAAGGATGTCTCAGGCATTTTAATTAAACAAATTTCTGAAATGTCAAGCCAGTGAGTTTGTTAAATGTTCAAAAGGAACTTCCAAGTGATTTAATTTGGCCATTACTCCAGCCAATGGCATGTGACAGAAGAGCCATGCAGAAATGGGAGTATATCATCAGTGACTGAACATACGTTAAAAAATCAGATTAATTTATAATTACTTTTTTGTTACATGTGATTTTTCAAAATAACTTAAATTCATTTGCCAAGATACATTAAGAAGTTATTTTCAGCTGAAACCCTCATTTCCAAGTAACACATGTTTCTCTCATTTCAACAAATATAACACCACCCTTTCTAAATACCTATTAAAACTCTTTTTATGGTCTGAATCAGCCTCATAGTTGATATAGCTGTATAGCAGCTATTTGCTTGCCCCAGATCATTACTGAAGTCTGGTGGCAACTTTCCAAAACTGGTTTGTCTTATAGTTCAATGGACAACAAATGTGAGGCTTTATATGAATTTTGTGCTGTTCTTTGGACAGCAACGTGTCATTACTTTGCAATGTGGCATTTATGCTGCTGTTTTCTAGTTGTAAACAGTTCTAAGCCGTTACTTGTCCTGAAGCTAGGTTGAAATAGATGACAGCTAAGTGACAACACAAATTCTCCTATGCTTGGAAACCCTAATCATACTAAACAGTTCTAACCAATCTTCAAACTAAAAAAATATTGTGGGTCAACAAACATGATAAGGATACCTTGTTGGCTTAGTTAATTATCTGAAACCAACTTTTGTTAAATTTGGTAATATTTAAAGCTTTTAGCTTTCAGGGACAGTCACAGGCTCGTATGTTACAATTTTTACTTTCTTTTTCTTTGCCTGATTGCTTTTTGTATGATGTACTTAAGTTATAAGGGTTAGAAACATGCTACACCTATATGTGCAGGAACAGATCAAAGTAGTTCAAAAAGCAGTATTGATATTTACTTTCATTAGCTTTCTCTTATTGTGGCATTCAGGCTTGGTATCTCCTCATTCTTAACCGACACCATCACCAAAGTTTGTCACACATTTTCGTAGCTTTGTGAGCACTGCACTGCAGGAATTTATCAATGGAATGAGCAGCAGCTTGGAGGCTCTACCACAGGAAATTGGACTTTAGTCATCATCCCACCACTGTCTCCTGGATTGCCACAGATTCTTGCCTTTATTTGGCAAGAACATGGGTCCTAGGGAGAATTTATGCCTTCTGGGCAGTAGGCACCATGCAGAGAATTCTGTCATTCCTGCAGAGCTTAAACATCAGCACAGCAAAGATACTAATCTATGTGGGTAGGTGTCAGCTTGATCCATTGATAAGGGCATCAGCAGTCAAAATATAACCATGGATTTAAGGTTTTGAGGATGTGGGAGTCTAAATAATGACCCTTTGAAAAGTGCTTTTCAGAGAAAAATTGCCTTTTACTAGAGTTTCCATGCAGAGATTTATAAGGTGTGATGCTTGTTTTGGAAATTGTTAGTGTACCCTTTCCTCTTTCGATTAAAAGTGTATGCAATTAGTGATTGAAATAGAGCAATTGGTGGTATCTAAATAACTGGCCTACTCATCTTTATCTCAGAGCAAGAGAAAAAGAGAAAAAAAGATCTGGAAAAGAAGCCTTTTTTTTTTTTTTTTAAGGTACAGTATGTATAAAATTTTCCTTATTTAAAGAAATAAACTGTTACTATAATTTTGGTGGATATTGCCTAAAAGGAGAATGTTATTTGGGCAATTTTTACACTTGTAATACACTTGTGGCATTATGAGTAGCTGTATTTCTTGGCAGTGTAGCATAGTATATTAAGTAAGCTAAGGTTACCTGTAATCTTTATATCACAAATGATCTACCATGGGTCATAAATTCTGTAAATTTGAAGTTGCCTAAAATAGAGAGCAAACTAATCAGTCACTCTCATAACCTGATCAAGCCTGGATAATCACAAAAAAGAGTTGTGACAGAAACTAAAGGAAAATATGGTTCATTTAATCTTTTTGAAATTGATCAACTCTTGCAGCTTTAAAGGAATGACCCTTTCAAAGCAAAATAATCAAATCCATCTCTTGTCAGTTTGGCGAGATTTATAATTGGAAGCTGATGATTTTTTAGCAATACTGTCAGTCTGCTTTTCAGATCAATGCCAATGAAATATTTTGTTTACAATTTAACCTCCATTTCCCCTAGAATTTGAGAGTTTTAATACTAAATGTAGTTACGTCTAACTCTATTGATCCAGGGGTAAATTAAATGGCAAACAAAACCAATCGTATTGTTTGTCAAAATACTCTCAATAGGGAGCAAAATTCTTTTATTAAAACACAATATGTTGCTCTGAAATTAAAGGAAAGTTTCATTTCAAGCTTGTTATTTTTTTAAAAGCAGAGACCATCACATCACTAGATTTATTATATTTGAGTAGTACAAAGGTAATAAAACTGAAATTATATATTGAATTTCTTCCCCTTAATGTAAAGTCAAAAATCCCCTCAAATTGTAAAACTTCACCTAAGAGGCAGATATGATAATTATATTCCCACAATATAAGGGGCAGCCATCAAGATTAACGTAATTGGAGAAATTACCTATTCAATGGGTTGATAAAATCGTGACAGTGATTACTAATCAGATTATTCCACTACCAGTTTGCTTGCTGAGGGCTCTAAGGTCAATGGGACATCAGGCATTGATTTCAATGGGAGAAGAATTTGACTCACAAAAATAAGGGAAGTCATGAAAAAGTTTCTTCTTATGTGCCATGATAATTCTAGAAAAGACCGAATGATTAATATAAAAAATACTGTATGTAGTAGAAAAGAATGATTTTAAATGGATTCCTTGTTCACACCAACTTGAAGGAATTTAATAAGTACCACCCTCTTTAACAAATCTCTAGGGGTCTGGGTTTGTGCAGCTTACAAAAAATAATTGCTGTAGAGTTCATCCATCTGTAATTATTTTCTTTAAGATGGTATTGGCTATTTATTGCCTCTTGAGGCAACAAGATAAAATTGATTTTTTTATATTATTAAACTTAACCTGCTAGAAATAGGTCATCATGATTTCTTTTAAAGATGATCATCTACCTGTGTCTCTGCAAGCAAGATTGTTGATGAAATAAATAAAAAGTCCACAGTGAAAACAACACACTTGTAAATCCTACAGTTTTGATTCTTTCACTTCTAGGGGTATTTTTTTCAAAGCAGTTCTTTAAGTTGCCTCAAGTACTGTACTGTGACTCTGAAGCCCTGAGTGGGAAGTGAAGCAGAGCTACATCTCCTGGTTGTGTGTGCAAAGCCTTGTCTCCATACCCTGAAAGCAATGTCAGTGCCCCATGAATTTGTAGCGATTCCATCACCTGGTAGTGCAGGATACAAATACTTCCTTCAAGTTATTTAAATTAAAGCTATTCAGCATTTCAGCATTTTGAGAGTAGACTTCTGAAATTCATTGAGGAGTCATTTCTGAAGTCAGGCATATACCTGTTGGTGCTCTTCTAAAAAGCTGTATAGGCTGGGCAAGTTGCAAAGACTCTGAAGCAAAATAGACGCGTGTATAACACTTAGTGATAATATTCTGCTATGTAATACCAATGCTAATCCTCACAGCAGCATTCCACTGTTACAGAGGAATGTCAGATAATATTTCCTAATTTACTGCACAACTCGGGGGGGTGGGGGTGGG
>JANIJG010025362.1:15562-49443 GCA_024611175.1 Megaceryle torquata
AAACTGGTGTCGCGGAGTTAGGGAAGGGGGGGAGGGGGGGGGGGGCGGACGGAGGGGGGGAGTAGATTCTGTAATACTGGATGAGTATTAGTTAAAGAACTGTTTCCTGAAATCTCTCTCTTACACAGACAACACGCAACAGTACAATCCAGCTTTAATCAGAGAACTGGTTTTGCCACAGAAATTTGCTGAAATCCACATCAATCCTTCTCAGGAATTTAGATTCAAGAAATAAGAGTGAAAAGATGGAAGAAATTCTATTGTAAATGACAATAGGTATCAACAAGATTATATATACCAATATTGAATTAATACGTAGTTCAACTGCAGAAAGTTTAAATGTATGTTGGCATTTGGCCAGATCAAAATGAGGTGCTACAGTTCAAGAAATTAAACTGTCATTTAAGAACGCCTAGAATTAGCTTGTAAAATAAATCTGAAAACATACCAATGGAAATAGTGACAAGGGTGGGGGAATAAATCAAATTAAATCAGAAAGCACATTACAGACTTTATGAATGTTATCTCTGTATTTATCACTCCTACTAAATAAGAGCAAAAGCCAAGTATAACATAATTCAAAGCAAGCAGACAAATTGCTTACCCTATAAATGTGAAATGTTACAGAAATGTTTATGCAGAGAGCTCACACTTCGGGAGCAGGTATTACTTAAAGGTTTATTTCTTTTAATTCTCAAGGTGTTTTCTTCTTGATAATGATAAACTCTGTTCTGTTTAGCATGCAGACAAGAACATGGCTTAGAAACTTGCAGCTCTACCTAGCACTATGGCAGGATGAAATGAAAATTTGTTCTTGCTCTTTCCACAGATACCTTTGATGGTAAAAATAAAGCCAACAGAAAAAAACGGGATTACACTTTCAAGGAAAATTTAGATTTTTCCTAATTTTGAATTTGGTCTAGATCAGCCTAAAGTTGCAATTTCAATTTTTTCTATTAACTGAGAGCAGGTAGAATTTCATTTTAAAACCACCAAAACATGATGAAGCAGACCCTGCTGCTTCATTGATATTCTTGTCAGTTTTACTGCTGCTATTGGCAGAGAAGCTGACAAGAATACCAATGTCACTGAGCAGGCACGTTGTTCCCAAAATCTATAATTCTGGGCAGTTTATCCTAAAATGACCACATTCTAATCCACACTCTGTCCTTTGAAGCTGGAGTCTTGAAAGTCTTTACAATTTTTCTTCTTTCTTTTTTTTTTTTTCCCCTCTCCAGAATCCCTGACTCTGGAGCAGGCAGCCCTTTCCATCACTGGGAAACTGTACTTTTAGAAACAGCAGCATCCAGATGGATTGGCTAGATAGAAAATCTGGTACTGTCCCATCATCACAAAGCTCAAAATTTCTACCATTAACAAGGGTTAATGCCCCTCAGAGTTTCAGCAAAATTTTTATATAAGTCATCCTGACCTCATTAGATTTTATTAGTCTCACTGATTGAGTGAGTTGCCTCTGTTTAGGGCTTCCATGGTTTCTGTAATCTGAGATAAAAATCCTCTGTCGTTGTAATGCAGAATATACAACGCTGCTCAAAATGTGTAGGTTTTTCTATCAGAACATGGACATTTTCACTTGGTTTTATCCTCTATGGTGAACTCTGTCCCCAGTGAGAGAAAAGAACAAAGGTGGTGACAGAATGTCATCTGAATATAGCCAGCAGCCTGTTAGTGTCATTCCCTCACCCATGCTCCAGCTCTGCCCAAGTCTACAGAGGCCACCTCAGTTGGCCATATTTTACTTCGGGATTGCTTGCAGGACAGATCATAGGAACTCTTGAGCAATACACATCAACTGTGCAAAGCAACTGAAAGGAGTCTTTGCAAGTGAATGCTGAGGTAGAAATAATGACCCAAATGCACCTATGCTGGGGTTCTGGGAGAACATCTGGAGTAAACATTCTGAGAGTTGCTACAGTGAGATACTCCCTTAAAATATTTTACTAATGAACCTGTGTGACCGAGTTAAGGTTTTGCTTGGCTTTTTTCACATGCTATAAATACTTTCTCCGGTCTCCTCTAGGTTGTGGTCACTCCGTGGTCATTACTGGCATGTGTATGTTTGCTGAATCTGTGAATTAGATATCAGAGAATGATGACCTGTAACAAAAATGAGACTAGTCACTTTTGCTTTCACTATAATCTCACTAAACAATTTTAGTGCTGTGTCAGTGTAGGTAAAATCTTTATTAAGATGTCTTCTACTATGTAGATTAAAGCTGACATTTTGGCTGTAGGTCTTCTGTCTGAGGTGGAGATTATTAAAACCAGTTTAATTTATCAAAATCACTTAGGTGTCTTATACTATGAAAAATAATATTTTATGGAGGGTTGTGCAATGCACTTCAGCAGTAGAGTTCATGTAGATTATAATCTGTCCATTGAGATACCAGTCGGCCAACTTGATTGTTTCAGTTGTTTACCAAGTTCTCACATGCTTAGTGTCAAATCTGAGTTATCATCAAAGTTCTGTAGGTCGAGCGGGATTGATACTCTTGTAACAGCTCCACTTGTTTTTCCTTTTCCTTTATTTAAGTAAATAAGAGTGTTAGTGAAATTGCATTTCTGTCTTTGCTGTGCAGGCCAACAGAGTAAGTATAAAGCTGTCACTGATGTGCTATGAGTTCCTGATTTTAATCTAGCCAGATAAATTGGACAACTATATATTTCATGATAGTCACAGTAGCTAGCCTACAGGACTTGTTTGAGAAGCAGAAATTAGCCATATGTCTACGTGTTTCATTAACAGACATTTTAATATGAATATTGATCTTGCTGAATATGGCATCTCAGCTGTAATAACAATGTTCAAGTTCTGTTATGCCTAGATGTGCGTTTTCATTTTCAGAAGATATTAGAGTTAGTGAGCCTTCAATGAATAAACCATGTAGGAAGAAACTATGTTAAGAGCCAGCTCCTGGTCTGCCTTAAATTAGTATGGCTTTGTTGACTTCAGAGAGGAGGATCCTGCTGTCCACCTCCATCTGAAAACACACGCAGAGTGCCGTGCAAATATCTGTATCAACTCAGATCACACTGTGAGGCTCTGTGTTCTGCTCAGTATGGCAGCTGCCAGTTGAGAAAAAAATATTTGTGTATAAACAGTACTTAAAAGAGCAGCAGAGCTCTCTGCTAATGCTCGGATGATGTTCTATGATTTGGGAACAGTATCTGAGGTGATTCAGAGCAACAGTGTATTTGTAATTTGCATGCATCAGGCTTCACTACAGTGGGACTCCAGACAAAAAGGCTCTGTTAGCTAAATGCTGACCTGCTCCTCTTATGCCATTGATATTGCTATGCGCACATTTTGTCCTTAAATATAAAGCTGAAATTTTCAAAATTAAAGCTATAACATTTAAAAACAAATAGGATACTATATAGCTCAGAGTTCATCTGTTTTAATCGAAGATGCAGAAGTTCATAGTATGAAATACTTGCATGCAAGTTTTAAAAGGGTGATTTTATGACTGATAATTAACATTTGAAGCTATCTAAACTGAAATAAGGAACATACTGTAATTTTAAAGAGCAAAAGCTAATTGCCTATTGAGGGTCAGGGATCGAGAAGAAATTCTTTCACTACTAGCATTTCACAGGTTGCTTAGAGGTAGATGCTGAGCCTCCGTCAAGGACATCATCATCCTTCTTTCTTCATGCCCTATATATACCTCGATAGTGGATTGTAGGGCTCAGCAGGGACACTTATACCTCTAACAAGATAGAGAGAAGCAAAGCTGTGGTCTCAGTAGCAAGTATTGTAGCCAACACAGCACAGTCCATCACTCAGATAATTGAGCAGCCTGTTGTTACTTCCTGTTCTCTTTAATAAGGACTTGATGAACAAGATATTATACTACATGGTACCTTAACTATAAAAAGTTTACTGGAACTATTGGTAGTGTAATTGAGCTTTGGTTTGTGCTCTTTCCTGCTTCGATCATGTTCTATCAATGATCTGCATATTACAGTTCTTTTCCCCTGAAACCATACTTTGCCAAAAGGACAGGCAGTTACTAGATGGACAAGTTGTCTGGTATGCAATAGACAAGAACACGAAGATTTGTGTCCTTAAAATAATCTAGCATGTTAAACTGGCAAAGTAGACAGATGTTCTCAGACTGTATTACAATTATCAGTGAATCAGTACTTCAGTGAAATGTTGAAATTAATTCTTTAATGAAGGTCATGGAAGACTAAGTTTGGTGTCCAAATCTGTTCATCTGTGGTGAATATTTCTTAAGGTTTTGCATCTAAGATAGGAATGAATTAATTAATTCACTGTTGAACTATTAGAACAACTTGGCTTTAAGAAAAGAGTATTTCCTTATATGCACACATTTGTATGAATTTCTTCTGAATGTTCATCATAAAGAAAATTCTTGTCAGCGTTTGGTGCTCATTGACAGTTACAGTTTTCTGAGAAATCAGTATTATTCCAGAGAAAGTGGCTGAAATTGTAATGGGACAATTTCATTTTTTCAAGTCAGATTATGATATCAGTTATTTGCAAAAGAATATTTGCTACCTAATGGACTTAGCCTATTTCTGCTTTCTACTACGATACATTTTTAGATCTGAATTTTCATTTGGGTAACTTGTCTTTGATTCCTTACTGTGCTTTATTTTCCAGTTGATGTGTCATGTCATGAACTTAAGCACATACATGATCAGTTTCTTTTGATTGTTTTTCAGACAGTGGAAAAAAAAAACATAAGTAATAATGAGCCTGAAAATGTCTTTCCAATTTTATCTTGCTCATTCTGATATACTTTCAAAAATTACAACACAGTTGCATATCAAACAATCCTCAAAGTTGCAAAAGGAGCTACTGATAGCTTGGACACATTTTCAAACCCTTTTAATTCCAGCATTTAGAGAGAATGATTTTATGATGATATACATGTTTCCATGATCTCTAAACCTGCTCCAAGAGAATTTATCCTAGAGTTGTTAACTCTTTTTTTTTTTTTTTTGTTTGCAGATGAATAGAAACTATAAAAATATTTTAAGTTATCTTCCTTATGAAACGATGACTTACGTACTTCACGATGTGCAGCATATTATCTGGGTAGTTAGCTGGAAGCAAATAGTCAATTTTGTATTAATTGAGAACGAGCAACATTAGCAATTGCAAATGATGCTGATCATACAAATGCAAAAAAAAAATGCTTGTTATAAAGTTAAAATCACTGACAGTATACCAGTATTGCATTTTGAAATATTCCTAATGCAGCTTTATTGCTGTCTTGAAAATGATGTAGCAAAGATTATTGCTATTTCAGCTGTATTAACAGACAGCCATTTGAAGTATCTGGTATTTCCATGGTGAATGACATAACAGCTGAAGCAGGATCTGTTAGTTGAGATGCTGTGTAAATAGTAAATATTGTTTGAAACTGAGAGCACTACAAGATGTTGTAGCCAAAAAGTGTCCTTCAAAAAAGATTCCTAAAATATAATTATACAGAGGTCTCACAGGGACTTGGAAATCAGAATATTATTCACAGTTGGTTTCAGGTCTTCATTCCTCTCTAGACAGTTTTTCAGTCTTCAGACAGAATTCTCAGTAGAAAAAGGAATTCTTCAATGCTTTCTTTGAAGGAGTGATACAGGTCAATTCTCTGAAATTCTTTATTTTTCTTACTGTTCCATTCAGCACTTCTGATTTTATGCAGTTGTATCAGTAACTCAGAAGGCACCATAAGCACAGAAAAGCGATGCCCAGTTTGAGAAAAATTCCTCCCAGATCACAGATTACTTAGGCTGGATGAAGTTTTCCAAGGACTCTGATGCCACATGATCAGCACTGACAGACCTGACATATCAAATCTGATGTGTCAATGAGTTATTTGCCTGGTAACCTGTTGTAAGGAAAAGTGAATGCATAGATTTTCCAAAGGGAAAGCAACAGCAACATTTTCTAACAGCAGAATCATGATTTTGAATTCTTATCTGTAGGAAGTTGCCATTTCTTTGTGGATTGTGGTTTACCCTGACATTTTATCAGATGTGTACTTGTTACAGGTAACTTGATGCAGGTAACTTTCATTCCTAAAAGGAAACCTTCCTGCATCACACCGATTAGATATCGCAGTGCTAAATAAATCTACAGCCCTTCAAAGTTCAGTGTTTGAGTTTTGCTTGCAATTAAAATGCAACTATGACAGTATTTTCAGTAAAACTATCCATGCAGATATAAATAAATACTATTAATGCTTTCATCCTCTATCAGAACTCTCAGCTTTCATAACATGCACATGGATAGCACTGGAAAAAAAATGCAGATTAATTAGAGTTATGACTGGAAACTTAAGCTTTGAAATAAGCGATTGTTAGCAGGTACCCTGAGCTTCAAAAGTAATGTACACAGTGGTAGGAAGCTGGAAGCCGAGACTTATGGAAATATGAGGAGAAAACAATATCAAACAACATGATCTCTGTACACGTTTACAACACAACTACAAATAAAAAATTATTCTCTGATACTACAGTGTGAAATATCAAGCTGAATACAGTATTCTCTCAAGTAAACAGTCAGAAGGGACAATATTACCTGAAATTAATTTCTCAGAAGGCTTACGTGATGTTTCAAACCTGTAGTGTTCGAAGGGACCACAGTTCTTAAGACGCATTCCTGTCCTTTACTACATTACAAAAAGCTGAGAAAAGAGTTACAGCAAGTAACATTTAAATGTGTTTAAATAGATTATGCATCAGAAGTACCTCTGTGCTAATAATTGAGAATGACAAAAGTGCTGGAAGGAGAAATACTCAGGGTGCCAAAGATACCTTCTGTTCAACTGTTAAACTTAGTAATATTGCTTTGCACTATCTAAAAAATGAAGTTTGGGAACTACAAGTTTCACTTTAAATGATGTTTGAATCCAGTACAGCTACCGCTTCAGATGAATCAAAATGAAGTTTCAACTATTTTGATCAAATATCACAAATTTTTTTAAGGGTGGTCTGAAAGGTACAATGTGCCAGAGTTTCTCACAAAATGTGAAACCTGATGGTGGATTTTATGCATGAGAGTCATATCCAAACAGTCATAGTATCCTAAGCTAGAAGACAGTCATTAATTTTATCATTGATAAAGATTCCCTACCTGAGAACTCAAATACTTATGAAAGTGATCATTAGGTATCCACTTAGGGAAACATTTAAACTGAGGTGTGTTGCAGAAGTCAAGGATGCACTTGACTTAACCATTTCAGTTTCACAGTCTGCTATCTCTCATTCATATTCCAGTGGCAGGAATGCTCGTCTAGTTCTGCCAACAAATTCACATTCACTTCTAAATATCTTCTAGTTGTATAATCTACTCTTCCTGAGGTTTTCCTGCTACTTTCATCGTATTTGGCTTCCTCAGGTATGCATTTTCAAAATCAGAGCAGTGACGTTTCCCACTGCTTGGGTGCTGTGAAGTGTCTCACTGCCAGAGGCAAGGCATTTAAAAAGCATCCGCTGCAGCTCACTAGGTGTCTGTGGCAGATAAGTTGTTTAACCTCAGGGTTATTAATTTAACAGATAGCTTTGCCTTCCATTATCACTGAGTATATTAAAATTGCCAGCCATAAATTGCACCTCTCCGCTAGTCTGAAGAAGTTTGGAGAATTAAACAGAGTAAAGATTAAGGTTAACAGTAACAGTGATGTCACCCCCTTTTCCTTTCTCCACAATACAAAGACTATATACTTGGACGTGTGTTAATGCTAACTGGCAAAGAGCACTCTCCTAGGTAGCAAAAGTCTCATTTCCTTGCTTCCTGGTGTGGTAGTCACAAAGTGACTCCAAGTGCTTCTGCTGGGAGAGGATATAGTGGATGTGTTTCAGTGACTCACAACATGAAATAACATTCTCACATTTTGGAGATGTTTCTCCTAAGTAATAATAGTGAGGGATCATAGTAGGGGCAGTCAAAGGGACAGAGAGGCAAGTGGTGCTAGTGGTTAATCTTCTTGCTGTTTGGAAGGTACACCACTGAGAGTTTCAGTGGCTTTCTTCTTTGTGATTCTTTAAACTGATTCCCTTTGAAATTCACAATAGACAGTAGTAACTGTTTTCTCATGGGAGGACAGACTGCCTAGAGTGTCCTGTTCCATATGCAAAGCTCTGTGTCTCTCCTTTGCAATGTGCTGAAGAAAAATGTGATGGAATGCTATTCTGCTTTCTCCTGACTATGTTTATGTTTTAATACCTCCGAAAGTCCTAGACATACAACCAAGTTTCAGGCATAGAAGCCACAAGAGAGAATCTGTCTCTTCGGGAGATTTATATCTCTCCTACTGCTGCAAGAAGATTTTTTGTGTTTTCAGTGGGTGATTTGAGCCTGCTTTTGCTCTGTTGACACATTATGACCCAAAAACTGTAATCCAGCTCACAGGCCACTGCTGCAACAAGTGTAGTATGTGAATAAGAACATTCAAGAAATGATGTGGTAGAAGTAAGAGAAATAAGATGCTTGAGGCTAGCATTGGGAAGACCCAGTGCCACTGTCAGTAAAAATGCCAGAAATGTATACTACATGTTACACAAATCAAAATATAAGTATAGAGCATTACTGCAAGTGATACACGGGGTCATGTTCAAAAGAGATGAATACAAAATGTCACAACAGAAAGTATAAAAGTATATTCAGAAGCTGAGGCTGCATCAAGATGTAGTGCAGCTTCCCGAATCAGCAAAAGTTTGGTAAAGTGAAGCTTTCTTTGCCTGCATTTCTTCATTCTCCTGGCTCTAATCATTCTAATCATTCTGCGGGATCAGGCCCTTGATATGTCCTATGTTGGCAGGGCTTTAATTGCATCCCATAAGAGCCAGTGTTTTTTAATGGTGTAGTTCCCTAGGAACTCAAGGAACGGTAAACACAACTCTTATTCACCAGTCTGCAGATAGGGTTGGCAAGTGATTGATGAGGTCTGCTCGCTGATGCTTCATCAGTGTAATTATTGGAGGTCAGAGCAATGACAGCGTAAAGTGATAATTATTCACATCCAACATTGCATGGATAATTGGTTGGGTTACGCTGTCTGTCAAGGTAAAGGCTGAAGGTCCTTGAATAGTAGTGAGTAGTCTCATGGATACATGTTTTTCCCTAAAGGGCCTGATTCAAATCCAGTTAAAGTCAGTGACTCCTGAATTTCAGTAGGTTTGGTGTCAAGATCTGCAAAGTGCAGGGTGCCCACGTTTATCTTTCTTTCTTTCTTTGGAGAGGGTGCAGAGTACACTATAAATGATTTATCTCTGGAACAACCTTCTCAGTATTGGCAGTGTGTTTGCTCTACAGTTTCCTTGTTTGTTTGAACTACTCCTACACACTTCCGCATGCATTACATCAGTTAACTTGCTTATTAATTCACAAATGAAGCACTCTCTTCTCTATAGAGATTGCCAGTTGCAGAGAATCTTTATTCTCGGTATAGTTCTCTTCTATTTACTTCAGTACCACTTTTACCTGCCTTGTTGGACCTAGACCGCTGCCTCACATCATAAAGGTAAATTAAGTGATTGAAAATGCATGTTTCCTGTGTTTTCCCCATAGAATTAAGCATTCTTAGAGTCCTTGAGAGTTTTTGTTATCGTTACCTCAAGGCCAAAGAATGCACAGAGGTGGCTTTTTCTCATTGAACAGCTTATAAGGATGGATTTTAATGCTTGCTTGACGGTGCTTCTGGAGACACATAGGATCTGGGCTTGTGCAGGTTCAGAGTATTATGAACAATTGAATCCACCCTGGCTTTAGATAAATCGGTTGAATGTTCATTCCTGTTTCTAACTGATATTTAAATTAAATAAAAAATGGCCATCTGTAACAGCTATAATTTAGAAGATAGGAATAGACAAGTGTGACCTGTAACAGAGACTTCTTCTGCAAGCAAACTGCAAAGAAAGATAATGTCAATTTTATGTCACCTTCACAGTTGTCATCTGAGCGTGCTTAAGTATTCACACGTCTAACTAGTCCATGAGTTGTAGCATTGAAACCCTAAAAAATGATCTTACTAGCATACAGGAAAGCACTCAGTACATTGCTCCAAACTGTTAGTGACTTCATTGCAATATACAGTGGAAGGACCTCCTGGTTTATCTCCTGTAAGCTATGTTTTTAGCAAGAGTGGAGGGAGAGGGGAACTTGAAGAATGACAAGCTATTAGCATTCAAGTTACAAATTGTCTCTGTGCATGACATTAATTAGAGAATTGTGTCTTCTTGTAACATCAAAATCCAAATGCAAGTATAAAAAAGGAAAGCGTTTAAATTCTATTTCTTTGTCCTCTTCTGAAAAAGCTTAGTTCTTGATGACCAAAGCAGTTTTACAGTTAGGGAGTAATCGCTAATATTAGCAAATTCAAGGAGATTGAGGTTTGCCAGCTGGCATGTTCTAAAAAATTGGGTCATATAGTAGCATGGTGCAGATCCTCAAACCAGCTCAGGATAAAGATGTGACAGATACTATCTCTTCTAGTCTCACTCTAAAGCTAAACATCTAATGGCAAGCACTGTCTGAAATAGAGAATTTTCCAGACCTCCGTCTGATAGATGTTTATCTCTAATGGCAGCTGCTAAAGGGTCTTGGCTAAGTAAACACTTGGTTTAAGTTAAAATGCATCCAGATTCTGATATTCAGCCCTTTTGGATGTAGTTTTCATATGTTTGCTGGTTTACCAATACAGTTCTTGTACTGAATTTTTTCAAGGAACACAACTTCTACAAAGCAGTTCAGTTTTTTTTCTTCTTCTTCCTGGCAAGAAATATCGTTAGATTAGACTCATTAAAAATCTATTGTATTGCTGAGAGTGCACATGCTAGACTTCTTTTTTCCCCTCTAATGTGAAGTGGGAGAAGCAGAACTATCATTATATTAATGGATTGCAGAGAATACACTCAACTACCACCCAGCTTACAAAGCAAAACGTAACAGCATACAATTATCAGACTGCATCAAATAATTCTTGTCATTGGACTAATTATTACAGTGGTAGTGTAGCAGTAGTTACTGTTTGAGAAATTTCTGGCCAATTTGTCAATATAAGAGTCTTAATACTTTGATTAAAACCAAATGCATATGTCAAGTGGGACCCCGATTTTCTTGCTCAATTATAATAGAAATTTGCCAAAATGGCTCAGGATAAGCTGGGGTTTTGGGCAAGTTGAAAATGTGTCATATCAAAGCACAAAGCAAGAGACTGTGAATGAGCTGACAGAATGACAAATGTCAGAATTTTATTTAAGGGAAAGAAATAAAGTTTTTCTTGCATGAAAGATAAAATTGTTTCTGGCATAAGGAATACTTAATACCAAAGAGATCTAAATCCCACACTCTGTATCAGCTACCAGTACATCTGTCAACAGTTGCTAGTACAGTGGTGTGTCCACATCAGCTAAACCAGCCTGTTTAGCTTTAAAGTCTTCATGGAAGCCTCCACAAAGCCTGTCTGCTAGTGGCCAGGGACTTACTTGGATACTGAATCAGGGACTGGTGAGCAAGTGCTGCTTTCTGCAGTACCGACCTACCTCTGTGCTTCCCAAACCCACCCTGGTCTCTGCTCCCTACTTCAATGAAGCAGTGGAGAGAAAGCCAAGATTATGTCATACATGGGAATATGTCAGTCATTTCCAACTTTAGAATGTCAAGGCATTCCCACATTCTTGGGGATATAAGCCTGCTGTACTGTTATTCTGGCACGAGCCGATCATTGCCCATTTTAGAGCTCACATCCCATACTCTGTACAAGGATTTGTACCTGTGCCAGCAGCTATTTCCCTGTTTTGACACAATTATTATGGAGTTTCTTTGGACACTAGTATTAATATATGGTAACTTAATTCTTCCTTTGTATCCTTTTTCTGCTATATGGTCATACATGTCTCTGTGGTTTTTGTCTTTCTTTTCAAAACAATCTTAATTATCTAATAACTTGCATGAGAGTTACCGTCTTCTCACAGGTTCCAGTTAGGTCTGTTCTGTAGTAGACTTTTGCTCTGAAAAGCACATTATTGTTACCACTGCTGTTTCTTGTCAGAAATGATCCATTTTGTGTGTGAACACTAGTAACCTTTTAATCCAGTCTTCTGTAGTACACATGCCTTATCTATTTTTAACTGTATTTTAACTTCAGCTGTCTCTTCTTTTACAAGACTTTTTCTAGCAACCTCAGTGATCAGAGAATATCGTTCTAAACAAGGGCACAAAGAAAGCATGAACAACCTAAGGTTGAAGAATAATGAAACATGTCTGATACACCAAAACTGACATACCCTCTTCTCTTGAGACCTTCTGATTTTCACTGATTCCATACAAGCATAACTTTGTTGTGACACAGAGTGTATACACATCATCTTGGGGTCAAAGAAAAGCGTTCCAACCTGGGTTCTGTTTAAGTCTTTTGTATCTCTGCAAGCTATGATAATGAGAGCTACAGTTAAAGAGACCTTGAACTAATAACCCTTTCTGATTAGATCAATTTCATCCTGTCATCTCAAGAAAAGGGTCTTCCAAAGAGAGAAAATTGAGTTCTTTCTCAAAGCATACGTAAAAGTGATATAATGTTTGGATAAGCTTCCTTTTATTAGTGTCAGGTGATCCTGCTGATCCTCATTTATCAGCAGAGGAACGTTGTTAATTTTTTTTCCCTGCAATTATAAGTGTTTATACAAAGATCTTCTCTCACCAACCATATAAGTCATTTGAGACATCACAGCTTCACTGAGGGACAACCTGACTTAGAAAATGAAAAAGACTTTAAATGTTTGACTGAAATAGATTAATGATTATGGTGAGTCAAACTTACTTTGGTGGTGTACAACATGTATTGGATTGTAATAATTCAGTAGAATGTCATTTATGAAATAGCAATGAACATGGTTAGGAAAATAGCAATGAACATGAAAAATTAATGCTTCAAGGCCAGTCATATTTAAAACTCTGCAGAAAAATGATTTATGAATGTAGATAATATAATAACGCAGATACACTTACAACAGGTCCCAGAACATCTTTGATAAAAATGAAGTTCTCCATTCTCCTGTCCCCAGCTTCCATCTTCCAAGGCATAAGGGTTTTACCCTTGAGTTTACATTTTGGAAGTTAATGAAGATGCAATTTTCTGTCTTGCCAGTCATTCCTTGCTCTTGGCTCAAACTTGAGAGAGTAGGGAGGGTGGCAGGAAGACGATGACTATCCACTTATTTGTAACCATTACCTTGTAAAATGAGAACAGATACAGATTTTGCCTATCAAAAAACATTTCATCAGGCACAGCTCAAGCAAGTTAAATGTGTAGTGCCCTCTAAACACAGATACATGCCTTTTTATTAGTTTAAGCAACTAGTGATAACTTAAAAATAACATGCAATGAAAGAAAGTAATACTGCTGAAAAAGGGCACCCTAATTTCCACAGATGAGTCATCTTCAGGGTCGGTATCTTGAGATTTGAGGAGGCAAAGACAATTAAGAGTTTGCATGCTAGTGAAGATTTTGATTTTTATTTTGGTTTCAACCAGCAAGTGCAATAAACATGCCTGAGACAAAAGTTTTTGTCTTGAAATATGCAGTTAATCCACTTCTTTACCTCTGTTTTCTAGTCACAGTCAGCACAGCATTTCCCAATTAGACTTCTAGTTCAGTACTGTTTCTATAGCAAGGAACTTGCATAAAAGAGAAGTAGTGGGAGATTTTCAAAGTACCCATGCTAATTAGGTGTCCAGTTCTCATTGATTTTGAATAGGAGCTAGGTCCTTAACAAGTCTCTATGCCTTTGAAAATTTCTCCTGTAATCTCTCTCTGTTCTACTTGTACAGCCCCTAGCATTCAAAGACTTCACGTCCAAAGAAAAGAAGAGACAGTGCATGATGCCCAGTCTAAATTGCCCTTCACGTCAGAACTGCTCTTTACAATTGAAGGGTTTCAAAAGGATAGCCTATATGTTGTTGACAGAAAGGAACTTTAGGGCTATTAATATTTTACATATTAACTCCTTCCCTGCTCCAGTGCCTGCTTTTGTGTAACTTGAAACATACGGTGTCAGTAGTTCTGTGTGAATTAAATACATTTATCCTTGAAGGACTGCAGCACTGCTGCTTAAATCTCAGTGATAAATCATCTTCTGAAACATAATATTGAGGCAGATTTAAATTATTTTACTATTTTCTGAATGTATGACTCAATTATAAATGCAAAGCAAGTTGGGAATTAGTTGTTCCATGTACCATGCTCAAATGTGCAAGATTAAATGTCATCTATTTAAAAAATGCACCTTTACGTGCCTTTTAAAAATCTGTTTTACTAGCCAGTAGTTAACAACTGTTTCCCCAAGATTCTAAGTATTCTCCTAGTCATTCTGAGAATCTGTTCATAAAAATGTCTTGAGTCTTTTTAGAAAGCTTTTTCTAGGAAAGGGTTTTGTTTATTGTAATAGCTAAAGCAAAGTACAGCAACAAGAATATTCACTGGCATACGCTGTTGATGCAGCAAAGCAAAATTGTTCATCTCTCTCAACTGTGAGAAACTTCTTGACTTACAGGATAAGGAGAGGCAGAGAGAGAAGGTGAGGGAGAGGATTCTGTTCTGCAGATAGCACTAATACAAGGTACACTCCTCTAATCCTGTATAGCTTAATAAGGGCATAGTTTGCAATAAAATAAAAATTGTAAGTCTAAATGGAATTCCATACCCAGAAATGGCACAAGAGTGCTTCTTATTTTGTACAGCTGAATTTTCTCTAAAATTTAGAGGACAAGTAAGACTGCACTCTTAAGTTAGGATCTAAAACCAAGTAGGATTTCTTATTAATGCCTGGTTGAATGCCTCGCTGAACAAAACATAATCAGAGTACATCATGCGCAATCAAATTAGGAAGGACCTTGTTCTCCAGTCTGCTCACCCATCTATGGTGGAATAATTGCTTCTTTAGAATGAAATGTTAGCAGTGGCTCTTTAGACTTTGAATGCAACTAAAATGCTACCTCCAGCTGCTCAGAACAACTCAGAAAAACAGAAATCCCTGGCTTTATGTCACGAGGTTCACCTAACCCACATGTGATGGTATCATCTCAGAAAGTTAGCTGCAGTTTTAGTTAGAACAAGGAAAAATAAAGCTAGTAAAAACAGTTCCTTGGTTTCTTCAGATATTAGTCAGCACCTTGAATGACTCCAGTGTTCTAAAAAATGACAGAAAAAACTGTAAATAAACAACAGAATCTCAATACTATTACTGGCTTCAGATGCAGTAGCTGGAATTTACTGACAGTTGTGATGACAGCTATTAAGGAGTAGGTAAAACTTAATCAAAAGCTATGAACAGTGAATGCTAATAAAGAAGGCACAAACTGGAAGCAACAAATGGAAAGAATCCAACATCTAATGGACAAAAATTGCCAATTTGAAACTGGCACAAATTGGTGAAACCACTCACTAATTTGTCCGCCCTCTTCCTTGGATTTCCTAAAAAGAGTATTTGATGTGGAATCAGTTACAGATGATGGTCAGCTTTCTTGAACAGTGGAGAATGCCAACTATAGTTGTACTTTTTGAGCTTTCAAAGACAAAATATTAAAGCCTTGCCTATATTCTTAGGCTTTTCAGATAAATAATTTTAACTTTTTTTTTTATCATTGTAATTCACTTAATCTCCATCAAAATAAGAATTAAAAGGTGTTGCACTGCCTTCTTTGTGACCATGAGACAAACATTGTTCCTCTAATTTTCCAGCTAACGTGCAATGCCTGTTCTGAAATAAAGTACACACAATTACCTTAGGCCTGTGCCAAGAGATCTGAATTTGTCTTCTGTCCTAAATTTTCCACTGTAAGTTCAATAGAAGCTTGGTGCTCGCTTGACATTACAAGCAGAAACAGTACATGGCGTCCCAGACCAGAGTTCAGGGAAGGGTAAAAAAGCAAGGAACCTTTTTCAGATTCTCTCTTTGTAGGACACTTTTGTATTTGCCTCCTTCAAAATTTGCCCTCAAGCCTACAGAAAAGTATTTTATTACTTCCTTGTAACAACTATGTGTGTTAGAAAATATTGCCCCTATGTTTGACCCAACATTAGAGAAGTAATTTCCATTTCTGCTTCTGTGTCATTTGATCTTCCCGAAGCAAGGAAATGAATTGCATTGCAATGACTTTTTTTAGGAAATACTCAAAAGCCTTGGTAGCAACGTTATTCTTTACCACACTTGCATGCTGAAATATGCCTTAGAAACCTTACTAGTTACTTAAATACAGCTGAGTGTTTAATAAATTGACATAAACTTTAATCTTTCTATGGGATCAACTGTAAAAGTGATGTGAAAGATACACAGAAAGCAGAATAAGTAGCTCTCTGCAAGGCATTCTCTTTATATGCCCAGGATCACCAATGATGGAAACAGTTTCACTGAGCATCTTTTACTTTTCCAGAAACTTGAGTAGCAAAAGGCCCCATGCTGGAGCTGTACATGACACCAGCAACTCCAGTTGGAAGCACAATCTCTCATAAAAGCAAGGAAAGGATGCAAATGTGTTATCTGAAGGCAGGTCTCACGATTCTGAAATTAATTGCATTTGTTTTGAAGCAAGCTGAGGTTTAATCTCACCTAACCATAACGAATACAAAGATCACAATACAGATCATTTTTTAGATCTGCATCTAGAAAGTTTCTTTCCCTTTTGACAACACAGAGCACCATGGAGAACTCAGTCCTTAATTTATGCTTTTCAGTGAGGTACAAAGGGCGGGCCTGGGAATCTCTGTCAAAGAGGAAAGTTGAGTTAAGCATAGAAGCCTGTTTCTAATTTGGCTTTCAGGAGATGGAATATTTCAGCCACAGGATACTTAGAACAATCTTGATAGCTGTAAGATATAAAATTGAAATTGGTAACTTCATGCATACGGTTTTTAAAGCTATAAGCAATAGTAGATCATTGTTCAGAATTTTTTATTTAATTTAAATGCATTCTGGGAGAAGATTTTGAAAGGATGTGCTGATCAGAATCATGTGGGTTTTAGTCCTGAAATTTAGTTAAAATTCATTGAATACGAATGCAAAAATAACACAACGCCTCAGCATTTCAATATTAAGACTACCTTTCTGTCTCATGGTTTGTAACCTTTCACCTAAAAGTGCTAATCCATATGAGTCCTCAAACTGTATGTCACGCTATAAGTAATGAGCAAAGTAAATCTTCAGCAGTTCTGTGCCCTATTAGTGACTTTTAATAATAAAGAAATAATTTTTTTATAACATGGTTAAGTCAAAGAAAAAAATGACTGGTTAAAAATGTACCTCTAGGCTTGTGGTTTGAACTGTGAGTTGTCTGCTCTCAGATTTTTAGTTTTTGTTTACCTGACGGGATTCTTGATGAATCTGAAAAGTAGCACATTCTGTTTACTCATTTCACTGAAAGGAAAACATTTACATGTTTTCTACTGACCTAAGCAACTGGTGCAGAACGACAAAGGTGCCACAAGCAAACACATTTCAGTTCAGTGCAGAAAATGTGCTATTCTTCAAGGGGAAAAAGTTCATGTAGATAAAATTTTTCAAATGCAGGGAACTTTTGTTGCTTCAAACTAATAAATTATAATGAGCTTAACACTAAAAAGAATTGCAAAAATACTTACCTTTATTGTTCTGAAGTTTCGAGGACCCTGACTTCTCTTATTTATCTAGAGCAAGAAACAGTTTAAATGTGATACCTTTGTGTTTGCTCTATTTGTTTCTTAAAAATTCCTCAGGTCTCACAGAGTTGGGGGATGGGGAGAAGAAAGGTAGGAGGTGAAGATGGCAGGGCAGTACCACCAATTCAATTTAATCTTAAATTCCAAAAAGCTTTTCAAAATCAAATCAAATATAGAGAGGGAAATTAGCATAAGAATCACCAGTAATAAAAGTAAAGAGAAAGAATAAAGTAATTGCTTTTCGGCAGAGTTTAAAGCAAAGCAATAACAGAGAAAATACTGCAGCTTAGAAAATGATTTGCCATTGCAGTGATTCATTTCTAGCCTATAATAGGTTTTATTTCCTTGCTTTGCAGTAATGCATTCATTACACGCCCAATTTAGAGCAAAGTTAGCCACAGAATTCTTTATAAATATACAACAGAGTGACTCTTCAGCTCATCTTCAACGCTACATCAGCATGACAACCCAGACGGTATCAGTACAGCACAACAATAAAATGTGGACAGTAGTTGTCTAAAACTGTCTTATTAACTGAAAAAATAGGTTTAAAATGACAAGAGTTCATTGTGTAATTGATTAGTCCAGATTCTAGTCCTTTTGGAGTCAGCAGTAAAATGCTCATTGTTTTAAATGAGTTTAGTGTCAGATGCATATGTTTTTCAAATGCATGCCCTGTATGTAATGGAGGTGGCAACATTAACCTGATGGAGGTCTTTGTGTTTTGGTGCATGCCACATGCTGTACCTGTGTACTGAGTACTCAGTCCAGACATGCCTGCTCATAGGAATAATCGGTAAGACAGTTCTGTTCTACTGCTACTTCTACACATTCTTTGTGTCATATAAGAAGTGGGGAAAAGCTGTATCCATTTAAGTCAGTGAAATAGCATCACAGGTGGCTGGGCTTGGCACTAGCTATACCAGTTAGTAATTCACCATCATAAATTCTTACCTATTTAAGTTTTACTGTTATTACCATTACTTTTCAGAAGCAAGATGGCAGAGCCTGCAAACTGTTTTTCCAAAGGTACAATCCTGAAGAAAGATCCCATGTAACTAGTAGAGGTACCTAAATTTCTCATTCTTAAACTCTAGGCCTTCAGTGAATTTTCTATAGTAAATACTTCTAATATCCATGGATATACAATATATCTAGTAACCATGGATATGGTTGTGATATCCTATAAAAAAGGAGGCTTTAGCTTTTAAGTGTAGGTTCCCAAGAGACTTGGACAAAAATGACTTCAAGCAGTTTTCAAGGGCATTTCTGTCTTACTCTGCTGACTATCTAAAACTTGCACTGTTATTTTCATTGCATTACTCTTAATCGACCTTAAAATTGAGGTGAAATCTGTGTACATTTGTAACCGCATCCAAAACACCATATTTTGTCAGGTGAGTGGGTTGTCATAACTCACTTCCAAAAAGTCAATAAAGAAACATTTGGAATGAAACTTTTGTTTCAGGAAGCTTTTAAAGCACCTGCTGTTTACAGGCTAGCGATTGTATGGTGTGTATGTTCCGACCTGTAAATACGAGGAAAGCAGTATGTACTTTTATAGATGAAAAAAATAAAAAAGCATTGTAAAATATGTCACTCAATAGTCAAAACTGATTTATTCTTTTGCCACTTCTAACATGTCATTGTTTACTGCCCTAAGGTGCTTCCTTACACCACTCTCAGTTCCCAAGGATTCTATGATGAAGCAATAATACGAAGAAACAATCTAGCTGTCTTGACACGTCATTGTCAAAATTAAACAGGCTTAGTTTCACCTCTGGGATACAGCTGTGAATGAAAATACAACACTACTGAATTCAGTGGCAGAATTCTCTCTGAGTTTAGTAGGACTAAGGGCTTCTCATTTTAATGATTTTACATGTTCTTTTTCTAGCCTAAAATGATACAGTATGAACTACAAGCATTTAATCTGACATGCAGACCAGGCCATATGGCATCTGAAAAATATTATGACTACTGGAGACTTGTTTCCAAAATACACGTTGCTGAATTGGTATTTTCATTTTGGGAGAAAAAAACAGGTTAAGAGCTTTCTCTTGGAAAGTTATTTTATTTCTGTACAATAGAACAGATGGAAGTGGTATTCACCCTACTCACCATTAAGCAGGAGGATGGAGTCTTATTTTGATAAGTCTACAGGTTGAAGTTTACAGCTTCATCAGGAACTTTTGGTATCATTTCTTGAACAACTTAGAGCTTTGTGCATTGTGTTCTCTCTGGGCACCATTCCAATTTTCAGGGACCTGCTCTCCGCTAATTTAGAGTGGATGGAGTTTGAACAGTGAAATGTCTTTCTAATAACAAGCTGCAAAGTCATAGCAACTAAACGCAGTCAACAGCGCACAAAATGACACTTCTATGGCCAAACACACCTTTGTGGAAAGGTACTAGCTCTTAATTAGTTGCCTAGGAATATCTGCTGCTACTTGACAAAGTCTTTTTGCAGCAGCTTGGCTATGAAATGGAATTGCTTTAACTTCATTTATTGAAAAAAAAAAAAATAGAGATGGTAGTAACCCAGTCGGTTGCACAAAAGCCACTGAGTGATGACTCTAGGCATCAAATATAAAATGAAATCAAATAATGGAACACAAAGGACGGTGGCATTATGTCCAACTTGGATTCTTCCCTTAATTCCACTTCAGTTATGATTCATATCTATTGAAGGCAGTAATTCCATTTTTTCAGCACAAATTCATATGAATCAAATCTGTATCTCCATAGTTCAAAGCTATTAAAAGGACTGGACAAGTTATTAACTGTTAATGTTCTTCCCAGCAGTGGACAGCAAATTACAATTCTAACGAGTATGC
Organism: Megaceryle torquata; assembly: GCA_024611175.1. Taxonomy (NCBI): domain Eukaryota; kingdom Metazoa; phylum Chordata; class Aves; order Coraciiformes; family Cerylidae; genus Megaceryle; species Megaceryle torquata. The sequence continues at coordinate 36,087 of JANIJG010025362.1, forward strand.
CATGAAAAGAAGAAACATGATACATTTTTGGACTGTATGCCTAGATTCAAGACATTATGAGAGAGGGTAATAATAATATTTTGCTGTATAGCTGTAGAATAAGTAAATGGAAAAAAAACAAAACAAAACAAACAAACCAACAACAAAAAAGTCAGGGAACCAAACTGAAATAATTACCCTGCATTCCTATAGGTGACAGGATTGGGTATACATTTATAAGAACTGTATTTCTGAGGTATGTAGAAATGCTGCAGATACTAATTTCACAGTTTAAGCTATAAAAGTTTAAATATAATAGCAGAATGATATTAAGAAATGGAAAAATAGGATAACTACTGAAAGTAATATCATTATAGCTATATATATTTGGCTGTAGAATGTGATTGCTAGGAAGGTATCTGCAATGAAGTCAACTAAAACACTTTAAAGTACCATAGCAACAAAACCAGACAAAGTCATGCAGCTCTAGGTGATCTAATGAATATTACTGATTTTTATGCCCGTGAAAACTGTAGAATGGAGTAAAGTTGCACAAAACATTTGAGACAGCATTCAAAAATCAGGTTGAATACTCTGAAACAGAGCTTGATGAAACAAGTAAATAGAGTAAAATGGAGCTGAGGCCCTCTTCCCTATTACATTCCATGCTTTGCTACCTAAAATGTCATCCAGGAAGAAAAGAATGAGGGCATTGGAAAATCTTGGTTTTCTTCTGCCCTTCTAGTCATTACTTGCGTAAATACTCAGGAGAGAGGAGGGTATTGTAAGAAACACTGAGAGGGAAGACAATTATTTTAGGAGAGATTTGCTTCAGACACTACAAGAATCCATATTTGTGAAATGAAAGGATGGAAACAGATTCTCCGTGGAAGTCATTAAATAATTCTTGCAGGCTGCCATGCTGCAGCTTGGCTGTGTGCTCGGGCTATTGAAGGACTCTTGTGCATCCCTGTTTGTCACTGGCTTTGATGCGTTTAAGTGCATGTAATAAAAGGACTCGACTTCTGTGGGTTTGTCATTTTTGATCAGTGGGGCACGTAATTTCAGTTCTTCATTATTTCAGTTCTCCATCCCCAAGCTGAGGTTAAGAGTAAGCGTTAAATGAATTTACAAAGGGCTGCAAATGTAATTAATATGCAAAGCAACTGCAGTATAGGCAGAAGAAGCCCACACCTTACATCGAAGATGCCCAGTACATTTAAAATCTCGTGTAACCTATTGGGACTTTCAGATTTGTGTTTCCTGAAGATAAAATCTGAGAAATTGAAGAAATATTTTCACTCACTGCAATTTAAAGAAGAAGCTGGGCTTTGTACACAGCTTCTGCATTAGTCAATAGGTTGTGGTTATAGCAAATCCTACCGATGTTAATTTAGATGAGAAGGACTAATTTAATACAAAGTTCAGGTTGTTAGTCAAATAGATACAGATAACGTGTGAACGCTCCAAATTATGTTATTTCTACAATGAGTATTTAATTTGCATGTATACAATGGTTATTGTTAGTTCATCAAATGTCGCACAATTGTTTGTGCAGTAAGTGCACTTACTGATACTAGTAATGTAGTTGAGTTATAAACAGCATGACCACAGAAGCATAATTTGAGACACATTTATTTGAACTTGCCACTGCTACTAGAATACTCCTGAAATTGCATTTTGCTCCCTGGAAAGGGGACGTACATCACTGCTTGCTTTTCTGGTTACAGTACTAGTATAGGAGCAGGACTCAAGAAGGGAATATGCAGTGTGTGTTTTAATTTATTATTGTATTTACTGATTTAGAATCTGGATCCGTAACACAGTGGGTATCTCATTTCCTCATTATTTTGGTAAAAGAAAAGCAACTGATATTGACAAAGGCATTATTGTCTTTGCTGTCAATAGTAGTTGATTACTTCCCCTTAGGCTTCCTGTTACAGGGACAGCTGTATATTTTGTTTTGGTTTGGTTTGTTTTCTGATGTTGATCTTCACTGATTCTTCCCTACAGTGTATCCTTGAATTTGAATGAATAGACAGTTTATTGTGGAGGAAGAAGAAGAATGTATGTAAATGACAGAGACGAGGGAATCAGAGGGCTTTATGGCCTTTAAATTCTGTCATAGCAATTTCATTTCTAATCAGAGACTTTATTTATTATCCTGGCACCACCTGTCATCCTGATGAGGGTAATGATTAAAGTGTGATACAGAACATGATACATATGTACTCCCTTTAAACTAAAAATAGCCTCTTTTTCACCCAGTGGCTTTTAAGTAGGTCTTTCATTTTTCTTTGACAACTTAATACTGGTTTTCTTTTTAACTTCAGATACTGATAGTTCATAAACTACATGTATACAAATTCTACCAGGAAGCACGATTTCAAAAAACATTTAATGATGCATTTTTTGTCAAGGCATGGCACATTTTCTAAATATTTTGTGTATAAAATAGCTATTAAACAAAAACTTCAGTATGTAACGAACAACAAACAATCTTAATATCACCTGGTTTATTAAGAAGGAGATATTTATAATGATATAAAGTAGATATATTTTGGCAAAATCAATACTCACAGAGCTGAAACACTAAATGCTGCAAAACTCATCTGGAAACCCTTATTTTCATACTCTGTTACAAACCCAATGTTTTAAGAAGTTATGGTTGACCTTTCAGGAAAAAAAAAACCTGTTTTTTTCAGGAGCATATGTTGTATTCTCACTGAAAGCCTTATGGATCTGTTATGGAGAAATCATATACATTATTTCTGTTTGAGAATGTATATATATGTGGTTATTTCTGGTTTGTTTGGGGGTTTTTGTTGTTTTGTTGTTAGGGGGTTTTTATTGCCACTTGTGTGTGGATCATCTCTTGGGCATACAGTTTTCCACCTAGATAGAGCAAAATATACTATACACTGTGTCTCCAACTCTGCATCTTCAACTATCAAAACATAGTTTAGGTGAGAGGATGGAGGATGAGAAATGTCAAATAGGAAGAGTAAAACACCACCTGATGTAAGGGCCCCTAATACAGGAAAAAACCACAAACTGAGCTAACGTGAATATGAGCGTATCACCCATAGAAAGTGGCACCTGATGGCAGAAAAAAAAGGCAACTAAACAGTACCAGCATTTTCTGTATCTTGAGGCTATCCAAAACATTATTGTTAGGATTCCTGTTTGTAGAGATTGTAATAAATATTAAACTAATGAAGGTACGTGTATTCTCGAGATGCAGATCTGTCTTGTTTCTCCCAAGACCACTGTTAAAGGGTGATGAAGTTACTTCTTGATTTGCAGTCTATCTCTGAGAACAATTATCGCCACATGTCCCGTGAGGAGATGAGTCGTCCTCTCTTTTGCCTAATTGTATGTCATGGCTTTCACTCAAAAGAGCTCTTCCTTGACCGTTCACTGATAGCTGCATTCAGTTGCTGATGTTTTCTGAGGCAGTTGGACTATACTGATGTGAGGACACGTAGCGTAGTGGCAGAAGAACTGGCAACAGCGGCTGCCACAGAGTACATTTTTGAAATCTTTCTTCGAGGTTTCTCACCAATGTCAACTTTGTGTCTCTCATGTAAATGTCTTCTTAGGGAAAAACCCCGTATTTGTCATTTGTGACTATGTACATTTAGAAGGAAACTTCCACATACAACATGATAACAAAGCCTGAATAATAACAAACCGATGACGGTGCTTGAAAGGAACTTGTAATTAAGTTTTTCATTAATTAATACTACTTCTATAATCATTTCAAGTCTCAACACTAGCTCATGATAAGAAATACTGTATCTCCTAGAGCTGTAAGGCAAAGGCTTTCCATTAGTCATCATACCCTGCATAATGAGTGGCATTGTTAATAAAACACAACAGACTTCAAAGTTATTCAATCAGCAGTCTGAATAATGAGATTTTGCACAAGTATGTACATAGTGAGCATGCAACAAAAGCAATAAGGTGGATTATAACATTTTCTTTTAAGCCACCAGAAACTGATAAATTGAAAGGAATTTAATTACACTTTATAAGTAATACAGAGCATTCCAAAGATTCCTAAAAGCCAGAATAGGTCAGGGCACTCAGTGATTTAGAAGAATATGGATTTCAACAGTAGAAAGAACTGCTAAGAATAAACTTTGTTGGAATCTGTGACTTTGCTTTTAAATTTTAGTGGAAAATATCTGCCAAATATTTCTTACGGTAAATCAGAAGAATGATAATAGCAAATTTGACAAACATGCCAGGCTTAGAGATCTGGTATGTGTTGCTGCAACATTTTAAAAAATACACTATAGGATAGTATAAGCTTTTGTCTGGTCTTCTGCTTATATTGGCTGACTTGTGTAAAAATCCAGCAATGCAGAGAAAAAGCATAGCAATGGTCATTTCAGTTGTGTAAAAAGGGATCTGATGTGTAGTAGGCTCTGTCTTCTGATACTTTGTGTTAAGTAATACATGAAACACATTTTTAAATTCAGGTGGAGCTTTTGAAATCAATCAGTACATTATGATTGTTATTAGTAGCAAACTCAATTTTATAACAGTATGCTCCCTTATGATCATGCCAGCAGGTGAAGACTTTGCTGCTGGCCAGCTGCCATTCATGCAGGCTACACTAAACTCTTACCTGTCTGAAAGAATAGAACTGCTCTTTAGAAAAAAACTCCTGAATTTTATATTACTTTGAGCTCCTGGAAAAACAAATGTCAAAATCTGAAGCAATAATGGCTACAATGTAACTTAGAATGACTTAGTTATGTTGCTTTTAAGAGAAATGCATTCTATGAGACCGAGAAAAATCTGTAAAGTAAAATAATAATATCATATTTACAATGTACACCAAGAATGCTATCTTTCTAACTTATTCAGCGCTGAAATAACATGATGGAAATTATCTGTACTCTCAGTAGGAACACTTTTCTATTTCTCAGTCTGAATTTCTTATAAAATTCTATTATACTTTATGGGACAAAAAAAAAAGAGGATTTTTTTTCTGAAAAGTAGCTTGTTGGCAGAAACAGAAAAAGAGATGCTTTCAGTTTTATGCATGGATATTGGCAACAATACCACTACTTTGCAGACATATTTCTAGTAAATGTTTTATCCACTGCTGATTTTACTAAATCTATTTTTAAAAAGTAAGGCATAAAATATCTCTGGTTATCAAAACCGCCGAATAGTCTTCTCACAGATTTTTGAAGCTCATTCTTTAAAAGAACACATCAAAATTATTAGAATTATATTTTCAGTTAAAGTCAAATATAATGATGTATACAATCTGGTTGTGTGTGCAAAATTCCTGAATATATTTTATTGCAGTGAACCCTTTCAGGAATTAAATCTTATTTTATGTGCAAATTTGCTGTAGTCTTGATAGGAAGAGGTAGGTCCTACAAGACAGGAGACAAAATAGCCATTGTCATGAGCCTGGGTATGTTAATCATGAGCATATTTCTCATAGCCCTGAGCCAACCAGCTAGAAGCTGCTGATATTGGGAATTATCTTAAATGCTGGGTTACTCAGATTTCCATCTGATTTCCATCAGACAGATCCCAGTCTGGATGAATGGAAAAAATAAATTCATTAAGTTATTGATAAGATCATGCATCTAGGAATTAGACTGTATAGCCCATTTACAGGGCAGATATGAAAACTGGTACATTTGTGGAGGATTTATGAGCCACGGTGGATCACACTTTCCCCAAGGTAGCTAATAATGTTGCCAGAATTTTTATGCTGGACTGGAGAGCAGTGTTTGTATGACTGTTACAGAGTCATCCTAAAAAATATTTCTTAAAAAATTAGGAAGAGCTTGAAACAGGCCTAATCACTCTGTAAAGGTCTGGAAAATCTACTTTACTGCAAAGAAAGTTCAATCACAGGTTCCACCAAATTTGTATGAAACCTGAGAGTTGATCAAGGGGTTTGATCACATTGCACTGTAAGCTGTTTGTACTACCAGACAATTCTTGTGGAAGTAAAAGGCAGATTTAGTGGCTGGAAGTTGAAGTGTAATGTATTCAGACTACAAGCTGGATATAGGCTCTACCCCTGGAGTAATTAAGCATTAGTCAAAAAATACCAAATGAGATAGTGAGTTTCTTATTTAAAAAAAATAAAAATAAAAATAAAAAATTCTTCTGTTTTTAGAAGAAATGGTCAAATTCAAACACCTTCTGCCATCAATGCAGCAGTTAACTGGCAGGGAGTCTTTCTGATGTGTTGCATAGGTCAGACTATGATTATAAAGGTTTCTTCAATCCCTAGAATTCCTAAACCAGTAATAATATTTTGTAGAAAAATGATGGAAGGAAGAGAATTTTGGGGAATTTTACTCTCTATATATATGTCATTACCATAATCAGTCTAAGATAAAATATTAAATTCCTCCTGAAAATTGTGGATCCACAGAAAAGTGAGCATTTTACTGTTCCTCAGAAGAGAAAAATGTGACGGAAGGATGCAACAGTTCTCATGAAAATATGTCTTATTAATCCATACATGGGATAATTTTGCTTCTAGAATGTCAGATGTGATATAAAAACAAGAGCATAAAAAGAAGCTGTCTTGGAAAAGTGGGATTCAAGCAGACACTGCACTGAAAAATGAAATTACTTAAAAATGCACGTAAATGAGCTTCAAAAAAACAAGCTGTGATTTCCTGCTGTGAAAATGAAGGTTTAGGTCATCCAGTACTTCAAGGAAAATGAATGATTGAATTTAAAGTCAGTTAGTTTAAAGCATTTCATCAAGTGTTTAACATTAATGATAGCCCAAAACTGTTGTTTTACTTTTCCTATGATAAAACAGAGGAACACTACAAACAAATTAATTGATCTTTTTATTTGATGCCAGCAATGAGTTGTTATTACAGACTCTAATGCCACTATTCTAATTAAAAATTGGTGGGGCTGAGGTTGTACTTTCTTCATCATTATGGTTCAGAAGCAATAGGATTTATTCTGAATACTTCCCTCAATATCAACAGTTCAGAAGTGCAAGAGATTAAAATCTATCCCTCAGATTTTTCCAAAGCAGATAAAGGAAAAAATAAACTAAATCTGTTTCAGTGTGGATGTAACTTTAAATGCAAACCATGAACTTTATTCTTCTCTCAGTTAGGTGAGAAGCAACTCTGCCAAAATCAATAAATAAGTTTCAGTTGTAAGAAACCTGTACAAGAAGAGACTGAGATTAGGATTTCCAAGTTTATCTCTTAAAAAGAGGTCACTACAAAGAGCAGAAAACTATTGAGCTTCATACACTTTTTGCTATTTATAGATACCTAAGAGTTTAACTTCTCAGAAAAAAAAAACCTTGCTTCAACTGTATTTTTAGCTTGGAAGCACATTCTCTCCTAATGTGAGGTAGATCTGAACTGGACCAACTCTTAAAAGAATGGCCCTATCATGTTTAATTGGGGAGATACAATTGTAAGAATATTAATCATGATGAACTCATTTAGTATTTTTGTGGCTGTCATAAAATGCTTATACAGATGCTCTAAATTAATTAGCTTGACCTTAATTTTGAAGGGTAACCCATGAGTGCCTAGTATAAAAAGCCTGCCTTAGAGCAGAAGGCTGTGAGTGTAGTTCTTAAGCATGGGTTTCAGTCTTTCAAAATTTCCATCTCCTTGACAATAACTTTGTTGAAAAAATGCAGCATTGACTGGGACTGCTGATTATCTATGAATAATGGAGAAAGTTATGTTCAAAAGAAATACTTTTTGTCCATCTTCTCTATCTTTGGATCTTCTTAATTTCTGTAATGTTTGATATAGTTAAAAAAATTTACTCTTCTGGCAGTAATAATGCTTGTGCATCAGCACAAAAATGTTTAATTAAGAATTACTGATATAAATACATATGCCTCAACAGCAAGTTTAAACCTGAAAAAAAACCCATATATATATATGGTATAGCCCCCACACCTCTACCTTAGATTTAGATGTCACTGCTAACCAAATACATTTAACATCTGAGGGGTTTGGGTTTTATGGTGAAAGACTTTTAATTTTCCTCTTGGGAAAAAAATAAAATTGAAAAGCATGAATTGATTCTAAGATTTACATTAAACTTTGTACTGGAACAGTTACTTCATGATAGACCCTTACTTAACTGTTTTTTCAGTATTTTTATCTATTGTGTGCTAAATTCTATATATCACACTGGTTAACAAGATCCCCGGTTGATTTTTAATCTGCATAGCTTCAAAAGGGGCCACACCACACACCAAGAAGAAGAGAAAGATCATTCCCTGGAAAGAGTGATTACATTTGTCCTACATCCAGGCCTCGTGCCCTTAATAGGATCATACAAATTGCTATATAAGCTCTACAATAGGTGTGAAAAAGTGCACATCAGTTCCTTTGCTGTGTCATCCCTCTATTATCCTAATATATCTGTCTCTTGTAAAAGTCAGAGTTTGAAAATGCTGTTAATAAACTCTTAAAATTGTCTGCAAGTCATTAAGCCCCTAAGGCAAATTAATCTTCAGGGGACCCTGTCACAAGGCCATGCCCAGCCATAGGATAGATACAAACAACCTTAAAACAGGCATGACTCACAAGTGCTTCATAGTGAAACCTTGAACTCCATCACACAGGATCTTTTATTAAATTCAGCATAAGCAAGCAGGGTGCAGGCAGGTCAGTGGTGTTGCCTTGAGCTGAGAACACCAATCTGAGATGCTGCTATTACAAAGTCAGCTACAAAGACTCCTGACATTTTCATTTAGAATAAATAGGGAGACTTATATGGTAGTTTAATTATTTTTTTTACTGTAATGAAGTTCCAAAACACTTTTTTTTTTTTTTTTTTTTACCTGCAGATTCTTTTACAGTAGAAGCTAAAAACATTATTTACAGTTTATAATTTCAAGTTGAATAATTTGTTTTCTTCCTGAGAATGTACCTTTGTGTCATCTGTACACTGCTGTGGTGGATTTTGTTCGTTTTGTAAAGCTCATTTTCCAAGACTGCTCTTTGGCACGGAATTCAGTAATACTATACATTCAAATTTAAACCTTATTTGGATTCCTGAACTACTGCTTCAGTTGTTGAAGTGCTTTCCTTCATTTTCAAATTCAGAATCAACAACTTAATGACAGCTTTGTTTTTGCAACATCTTGGACTGTTAACGGGTGTTTCTGCTTCTGATTTAATCTCAGACAATAATATCTATATTCATGGCTAGACTTCAAGAGAAAGTAAAAGATCTCAGCTGTGGAAGATCTGCCCAGAAGCTTCTCACAACTTGTAGTCAGCTCTATAGTCTTTAAAGCAGATACTCTGATCATTTTAGCTCAGCCAGGGAAGGGAATTCTCTAAACCATCCTAAGCCCATTAATTTTACCATTTCAGATATGGAAAAACTGAAGCGTGGAGATAATGGTGGACAAGGCCTTTAAGGTAAATATTTTCGATTTTTTTTTTTTTTTTGCCCCCCTTCTCAATCACATACCAATTACTAAATAAAACCATTGAGGCTGTTTTTCAACAATTGGCATCCTAGCAGGACTCAGGCTTATGATTTCTTTTGTTCTATATATTTTTGAAATGGAACTTTTCGGGAAATACTGATGGTTTTGCTAAATGTGCCTTTTAGTGCAGAGGACAGCAACTCATTCTAAACTGACAGATACAGATAGATACTTTAAATACAATAGTTTGATTGTCAGAATGCTGCTTGAAAGTGGATATTGCATTCATATTTGTTGCAATGACCAAACTAGCTATTGAGTTGTATTTAGAAAGAGGAAGCACTGTTACAGCCCAGCTTCTGGTCAGCAAACATAGGGATGAATCGTGAGAGCAGAATCAACAGTAAATAAAGGTGGGCATAAATCCAGTATAATCGGAAAGGAGGTCTTGATGACTCAGTTACTGTGGCGAACCTTACCTGTTCTGTAGAAACCTGCAGAAGCTGGGTCTCTCAGTGCCTCAGTTTCTCTCTTTCACCTGTATTTTACTTATTCTCTTGTTAATGAATGCTTCAACAAATGCGCTACTTTTTTCCTTACAAACAGCTGCCCTTTGCTTCACTGACACAAAGTAGATTATGTATTTTATCCTTTTCATACACTAGGTTATGTATTCTCCTTACATGAACATTTCTGGTACCTTTTCTGAGAAGCCAAGCAAGACATTCACCTTCTGCCAAGACAGGAGAGAATTTCGAACGTTGTCGAAACCGTTCGAGCACAAAAGCAATTAATCCTGGTCATTCATTATGGCTGGAAATAATAACTGCACTGAAAGCAGTGACCACATGAGATGAATAGAGCACATTCAGAAAGTAATGACTGTGTTTAGAGATCTTACTGATTGATTTTGGTCTGCAGAAAATAGGACTGAATTAAGTCATTTCTATCCTGTCTTATTGCCTGGGTAGGTCTAGTATGAATTCACACCAGAGGTTCACATGGCTTATCACTGTTGTGAAAACTAATTACACTGATATAACTAGTAAAGTTTGCTTACCGTCTTCCAAGATACAGGGATATGTGAGATCCATGGTAGAAGCTTCATTCTACAGAAGTCTTAAAAGAATGCAGGAAAAAAAAAAATACTTGACATGATACAGGGCTCACTGCATTTCAAGAGTCATTATATTTTCTCAAAATCTCACTGCTATTGCTTGGCATCTCTTCAGACTTCATTATGAGCACAGAGATTCCGCTTCACTTCTGTTCATCTTCACTATGACCCAGATTTTTTACCATCACCATGTGTACCATTACGTTCCTGCTTAGCCTAAATCTCTTCTTCTGCCTTGATATACAGACCTGAAACCAGCTCCTGTAAGGTTCAGCTTCATCACTGGCATTACGTTATTTAAAAAGCGGAATTATCAGACCATGTCAACATTTCCTCAGATTTAGATGTTCTGAATATTTTGCTTCTCACCTGCTTTGTTATTTTCTACGTAATGCATTTCCTAGTTAAAACAGACCTGATTTTCTAAAAATTCTTACTTACTCCTGCATGCATTCATCATAAAACCACAAAACGGGGGAAGACTATTATGTGCTTCCAGGACACTTTAAAGTTATGTACAAGAAAGAGACAAAACCCCCCCTTTTTTTTTTCCTCAAATGAGGACTTAATAGTAACAATGTTTTTTTTTAATGTTTCTTCCACTTTGCTTATCCCCTTACATGTAAAAATTGGAACAGGCTGCCCAGAGAGATTGTGGAGTCTCCTTCCCGAGAGACTTTCAAGACCCACAGAAATGTGCAGAATTCATGATTCACTGCTGTTCTATAAAGGAGATACAGTAGTGGTTTATCTTATTCTTCCAAATTAAACATTCTGACTATTTTTTCCTGGTATTCTTTTCCTCTTACCTGTACACCTTTGTTCCCTATTATTGTAAGCATCATAAGCCTGTTTGAAAAGAATCTTTATAGAAACAAATAAAGAAAGAAATCTGTTAGAAGTCACTGCAAAGAATAAATGCTAGACTGAGGTTTTCAAAATAAATTAGCTATTTGAAAATCTTTGAAAGGTGTACAAGTAATGTGTTCTAGAGATGAAAGAAGCTCTCACCATTTTTGAAAGCCAGTTCATCATAGATTGAGTATGAATTGATGCAAGAAGAAGCCTTTCAGTACAAGAGGAAAGCGTCAAATAATAGGATTGCTTCAGATTTGTTTTAAAAGTTTGGGTGTCCAAGTAATGCCTTGCAGAGAAATTCCCAGTCAGCTCTAGTTCTAATAAATACAGCCAATGAAAATTCCTATTTCAATTCCCAGAGCATCTGAAAGCATCAAGTGATAGCTGTGGTATTCTCTGTCTTTGTGGCTTTTTAAGAGAATATAAATATTTACACTTCCTCGTAAAATGATTTTGTTGGATTCAGTGCATCGACATTACTTTGAAATCCTTTATCCTAATGCTAATCCTTTGGCTTCGATTATCCCTTCTGCTGTAGCCCCTTTCCAGAAGTCTTCTGCATTCTAGAAGTCACTCTTTTCATGAACATCTGTGGTAAGACATATCATAATATTGTCAGAAGATGTTCAAAAGTGATTAAATGTCAATGGATATTTTCCCAGAAAATTAATTTCTGAAAATTTGAAGTATTAAAAGTGTATGAACACTGAAGTCAGATTTTTAATAGGAAATATGTCATAAATCAAAAGTAAGAGACATTGTAATTACCAATGAACACTGCTTTCTAAGGTATTATGACATTTGGAACAGTTTTGTTCTTTTTTTTTTTTTTTTTTCTCTTTCTTGATTAAGGACCTCTTTATTAGAACTCTTTTTTTTGAAGAAATATTTAATATTCTACATCTCAAGAGTTGGCTGACAAAATCTAAAATATGTTTACACCTAAAATTGTTTACAGTAAAGGACGGAATTATTTCTTGCCATGGCATCAATATGAAATTTGTTTAAAATGTGAAAGATCCCCTTAGACTCCTGAAAAATGGTATTTAAATGTATTGTTAGATATTGCTGATTGTGATTGAAGCTCACTTCATTAAATTACAGTACAGAGAGATGAAGGACATCTTGCAGCATTGAAATGGTTGCAAATTTAATTAAAACATTAAATTATTGTTGGAATAAAGGTCATAATCATAAAATGTAATTGAAGGGAGTACATTAGCATGTACCCTAAGGTATCCTTTCTATTTCAAAATATATATTACATATTTGACATTTAAAGAGGAAAGAGGTATCATTTTATCTGGATGGATGAACTACGATGGTAAGAATTGTTATACATAATACAATTTAAGAGCCCAATTTTTCAAAAAATCATTTGCTCCTTGCATAGGTGCAACATACTATTTTTATGTCTCTGAGAAAATTCACCTTCTTATTTATTGAACATCGTGGACCTGCACAGAGAGGAGGACATTGTATCATATACCAAGTCTTTATGGAAAAAGTGTAACTTATACCATTGCCTTCAAAGAGTATTTTTGTCAGGCTCTGGTTACATTTATGGCAGTGTGTACTGTTTATCTCTGCATTTTCTCTCCCTTGCAGCAGCTTAGGGAGGCAAACAGTGCATAGTAATAAAAAGTAGAAGTTGCAAGAAGAACATATATCCGTAAAACTGTTGTTGAAAATATACTGATAATGCTGCTGCAGGATCTCTTGTCACCTCATGTCCTGAGGATTTTTTTTTTTCTAAACAGAAAATACTCCAGAATTTAATAAACCTCCTTGTTAACAATATCTCCTAAATGCTCAGCATTATTCTCTGAATTCAGATAAAGTCTTTTGAAATATTCTGCACCTCTTTCACTTTCTGCTTTTACTAAGATATCTTTCTGAAAAGGGAGAGGGTATTGTTTGAATTATCTCGGGAAAATCCGGATGACTGTATTTATACTTATATATAATTT